>CM049414.1:21677500-21805000 GCA_026929865.2 Hyperoplus lanceolatus | reverse complement strand
AGCCACAGTATATCTGTTTAGAACTGCAGTTGATTTTAATGTCAGTCCCTCGTGCCTGTACATTAAGTTGTTATGTTATAAAGCTATTATCATCTCTGCTTGTGTTAGCTTCTTACTAGGCAACTGAAAACAAATACAGCTCTGATCTGTTATTTTAGTTGGGGTAGGGATTGGATAGTTGAATGTTTTGCAAACCAGGATAATCAAAACAGGCTTTATCTCTATGGGAGCACTCACACTAGCGGTGGTAAAAAAAAAAATTGCAGAAGGGTTCATGTTGGTCTAATGCGGGAGTGAATGTTTTCTGCATATTTGGACGGATGAAAGTATTCAAAAACACCATGGCTGAACAGACTAGAGGAAAAGACCAGAAAATAAAATATCTCAATTTGCAATCTATCTCTATTTAGTCAGCTGTAGTTGCTGTTTCTTGCCTACTGCAGCAATTAAGGATTGCTGACTCGCCTGATGACTTGCCTCAGCACCACACACACACACACACACACACACACACACACACACACACACACACACACACACACACACACACACACACACACACACACACACACACACACACACACACACACACACACACACACACACACACACACACACACACAGGGAAAGCAGGATTACCTGTGTCCTGGGAGTTGAGCACCTCCAGGGCGTGCATCATGGCACTAGCGAACACGTTGGCGTCCTCCTTGCTGCCGAAGTTGAGTCCGTAGACCTGGCGGGCGTCACGCCACTGGTGGAAGGTCTGCGTGGCCTGGTTGTACTTCAGCCCTTTGGGAATGGCACAGTTTATCACCACCTGGGGGGAAAGAGGGAAATTAAAAATGAATGAGATAACTAGCAATGGTATTAACCCTAATTTTGAGAACTTGACAGTGACAGTGTTTCAAGGCTAACCAGAGATGTATGGATTAGTAGGGCTGGATGATGTTCAACCATTTTCGATATCAAGACAGATACCGATACCTTGAAAGTCCAATACCAGTTCCTCAGCTATACAGTTTTTTGATAGCAATTTCATGAAATCCGTTTTAACAAGATAACATTACACATGATATTGAAGAAGAAAAAAACTCTTTATTCTTCATCTCCTTGGCATTTCTACATAATTTCAGATTGGCACAAATGGCTGATATGAGCAAAAAGAGACAAAATGGAAACCATACAATGAATCAGTACAAAAGGAAAAGGTGACGGTCAGTTTGTAAGGCTCACTGATGCATACTGCGTAACCCATGTTGTAACCTAAACTATTTTCCCTGGATTCCTCCACACAGCCAATCACCAGCCCTTTTAGATCTTGGCACATTTAGTATGCTGCACGCTTATTGGCTCACTGACGTCGATGAGATTAACCCCTGAGATAAAGGCATTTCGGTCGATGCCAAAAAAAGTATTGAACTCCGATTCCCAGCTCTACGGCTTGGTACAATATACATGAAAACAAGAAGTAAAAGTCTATTCATCACTATGTGTTTCATGACACTACCTTTGTCTCACAACCAATGAGTAAAGCAACTGAACAAATCACAAAGATGATTCAAACTCTCACACACACTCCTTGATGTTTTCCCATTGAGAAGCCGCTATCTCATTAAACAAAATGGGACAAGGCTATGTAGCCGCCGTATTGTGTTAATACTTAATAAGTCATTTTTAGCTGCTTGTAAAGTGACTTTATGAAGCACTGACTCTGTGTTCCAGGTGCTTTTGGGCACAGGGCCAGGCAGTAAATGCCCGGTGGTACTCCTGAATGTGTTACTGCGACAGAGAAGTGACTTTCAAACTGACAACCTCAGGACTGTAGGGACTGGGACAGTAACAGATCCTCCTCCCTCCACCTATGCATCTATGTAAAATTCTGCTGTTTACCCATAAAAAGTGATTGAATAACTAATAAAACTACATAGTTTGTCATATATGGCAAGCTCTGGTATAGGAATTAACGGCCTGTCGCTCAAAGCTAAGTTAGTAGCCTAGATAAGCATTATTTTGATTTAGGGTAATGGATCATATTGGATTTGGCTGTTTATTCCTTCTGATATCCGAGTGTGAAAATCTTTTTTTAAACTAAAGGATTTAAATCGGCAGTCTAACCTGCATTTTTTGCACCTTGAAGCGTGGTGATGGTGTAAACACACACAAGTGCATTATTGTGTGACTTTTTGTCTGAAATAGTTGAAATACGCCAACAACAAAAAAAAAAAATTTGATTTAATTTGACTCAATCTCAAATTTGCTGCATTACCTAACGTCCTAACAATTATGAATGAATCCAAAACATTCCGTTACAGTTGGCCCAAAGCTTATCTTCTGGGCCCCTTTGTGAGAAAAGCCAATGTTGAAAATGGGAGATTAAACTGTACTGAGACCAGCTTGTCTTTTTAAAAAAAGGTGATATTTTCTCCTGAGAGGAAAATATGGCTTTGGCCAATAAATAGCTCTCCTAGCACTAAAGCCTGTAACCGATCCGCTAGCTTATGAAAAAACTAGCTCCGGTGCCAGCAGAATTTATTTTATCCCGGCAAGAAATAATCTACTGTCAATTTCTGTGGTTATTATATTGAGTCTATAGCAGCCAGGGAAGGGATTCACATAACCAGTCTTTTATTGTTGAAGGGCCGGGTAATAAACAAGGAGCAGAGCTGCTGTAACACTAGATGATTATTATAGGTGGCAGTGAGTAAAACAAACGGAGGAGATGTGCATCTTATGAGAGCGCTGACACACACGCACGCACGCGCGCGCACACGCACACGCACACGCACACGCACACACACACACACACACACACACACACACACACACACACACACACACACACACACACACACACACACTCTCTCTTTCACTGACACTAGGAATTGCGACACAAACACAGCCGGTCCGACCGGATACTCCCAAATTCACTTTTATTAAATGTCCAGTAAATAAATGACAGTCGACCAGTATTTCGTATGATTACATGTGAAATATAATACATAAATTCCAGTGTCAGTGCAAGTCAACTCTCGGGTAGGTTGGTGCCTTTATTTCCACCTTCATATAGTATAATGTATAAGTATATTTAATCAGATTTTAACAGAACATCTCCCTATTTTCTGATCTCTTATCATTGTAATTGGCTGTTGACGCTCATGTTGCTGATGCTAACTCAACACTTTTCTCCATATTCATTTAGTATGTCAATTCCCCAGACTAGAAGTCCCTCAGTGCAAGGACAGAGCCATTGTATATGCTCCCATCAGCTTCTGCTTTTAAAAGGAATACAGTTGAGTGCTAGTTCCATTTAGTAATTCTTAAATAATTCCACTCAGTTCCACTCGGACACTTTTTCGACTAGTGTAAAAATCTTTTCTACTGCCAGTAAAATGGAACTTTTTCTGCATAGTAATTTCAAATTGAAAGCTCTCCACGGGAACAATGGGCTGAATCAAATCCCTCTCCGAGTTCATTTTGTCTGTAAAACATCCACATGAAGAGCTGAGTTTCAATCAGCTCCACAATGATTTTTAAAAAATGCAAAGAGATTGGAGTTGATTGATGGATGGAATCTGCTTTTGAGTTGAGATGATGTTTGAAGTGCTCAGAACTCCACACAAAAGAAAAAGCTGTGAGAATAATGTCTTTCAGCATGAGTACTTAATCAGGGTCGCCATGAAAAACATCACAGAGAATTTGAAGCATCTTTAAATGTACTTCACATTTCGCTTTTCCATCTACTTTGGAAGTAGGTGGAGTTGTACCGGAAAATGTAGATAGACAGACAGACAGACAGACAGACAGACAGACAGACACACACACACGGGAGGGGGTATACTGTATAGACACACAACGGACGGACCCACAGTGTATCAGTCCTGCCAGAGAGTCTCCTATATAAATGGAGGATTAAGCTGTGAGCTGATCCGATCCTTCTCCTCCGTCTTCCAGGATCCTGTCAATGTATATGTATGTGTATGTATTCATATGAGCTTCAGTGTGTGTGAGTGTGTGTGTGTGTGCGCTCATGCTCTCACGTATATGTGCAGCAGATATAGCTTAGCAGTCCGTGAGATGTGCTGACATCCACTGGACTGAGAGTCGGAAAGTCAAATAGAAGACTCTGGAAAATTATTCAGTGGTAAGGCCGATGTATGTGTGTGTGTGTGTGTGTGTGTGTGTGTGTGTGTGTGTGTGTGTGTGTGTGTGTGTGTGTGTGTGTGTGTGTGTGTGTGTGTGTGTGTCCATGTCTAATATGGCTACTATTAATTTCAATTTCCATGTCAGTAGCCCCTTCCATCATGTCTCTATTTCACAAAGTGGCAACGTTCCAGCACAGTGTGAGGAAAACACTGTCTGTCTGTGTACTCCAGCGAGCAGATGGCAACTAAACTAAACACTCATTCCTCTCAAGGATCTTTGCGATCAGCTGGGGGGAAAAGCCTTTTACAATAGATAAAATGGCAACACACAAAGATACTTGGAACACTGTATCCATTCCCTGGCCCTTAAAGGTGGAGGCAGTGATTCTGGAGAAGGTTTATTGACAAAATCCCTTAAAAAAAATTAGGCTTTGTAAGCAGGTATGTAAATGAAGGGGCCCACCGTAGCTAGCAAGATGCCCGTTTACAGAGCCTAGGCTGTAAAAAGTTCTTTTTTTAGCGCGCACACAGACAGATAGCAGATCATGAGGGGATATTCACTGATTTTGACAAAAAGTGATGTTGTCAATGTCAACAAACTTTCTCCAGAATTGCTGACTCCACCTTTAAAGTTAGTGTTTGGCTCCTGGGACCCCATATGACATATGAGTCCCACATACCCATACCTGCTGACAACTTCACTTTCTTTAAACTGTATAACTTGTCCACAACGCGCATGATGAGGCTACACATGTAATATCTTGTATTATGTGACACATGAAGACCACAAGATCTTCAGTCTGTTCATGTAGTCATGTGGGGACAGCGATTCAGTAGAAAAAGGAGGGGGGGGAGGGGCACCATAGCTTGCAACATGCCCGTTTACAGAGCCTAGGCTGTGTATATCAACAATTTTCTCAGCACACAAACAGTACGGACAGGTACCTATGACTGAATATTTTCATATACCATGTTTGGTAAGCAGTCCACTTTTCCATGGTCCTCTCAGATCTAACGGTCACTATGATCTTTAAAGCCCACTGTTTGATTGGTGGGCATTCACACTCAGACATGGTCCAGTCTGCTGTATGGGTGGGCATTGGATTGTAACCACATGGGATTTAAAAAGATTTGAAATGTTAGGAATAGAGCCAAGCTTGTTCTGCAGCTGCATATCATTAGTTCATACATCAGACTAACTGACTTCATGCATGTAATGACGAAAGGTTCCATGTGTGTGCTAGAGGTCTAGGGTCGGCCAGTATCCGATTTTTGATCCCTTTAAACCTTTCCTAAATTATACCCCTGAACATGGTATTAAGGTCAGCTGATACCCATTGCTACTGATTAGCCTATTTGGTTCAGTTTCTACATTTGACATGTAGAATTATTACAAGATTACATTGAACACATCAAGATGAAGTTACCGTCGAGAAATACACATTTTTACTGAGCAGCACTCGAACACATCCCAATGTAACACAATACAGTAACAAACTAAAACACTGCATGTCACTTACATCATGTAAAGTATTTTAGGCTGCAATCTTCTATTAAAGATGCCATAATGAAGATTTTTTTTTGGACCCACTCAGTTTACGTTGGCCATCTTTTCTTCTTATTATCCCTTCTGAGATGAGGCTGTCGCGTGCCATAAAGCGACTGTGAGTGCTTTGTCTGAATAGCTTTGTCCTTTTTTGATGGGTTTCTTTATTTGACAAATTAGGCATCAATCATTTAAAGGAGTTCTGTCATCACTTTTATAGCATCTTTAAACACAGGCATCGGTGCAGCTGCTGGATACGGACACACTTATTTAACATTATTCTATCAACACAGACATTTACATCGATAGTCTGGCGTTATAATTGATTTGACTCGGGTGTACTGTGGAGTGGGTAAGACTGTTTTATAAGCAGGCTAGCATTGCTTGTTGCCTTGCGCTAGCCTAGCAACAGCAAACTCTGCAACAAGAAGGACTGAATGAAATGTGTTGACAGCTGTCTCCAATGATAAATAACACCCAGGCTACCTTGGAAATGAGGTCCAATGTCCAAAATTCCAAACTACCCCTTTAAGGATTTACCACCCAAGCCTGTACAGGTCTTATAAGGAGGGCAATCAGCCATAGTGGTCTAATCATCCACTGACCTGGTGATCTTGTATCTTGCGGCCCACCACTCTGAAGGCGTTGTTGCCCGTGTGATGGTAGATGTGGACCCTGCTGAAGCCCGTGGAGCCTCCGGCGGGGACCCACTTCTTATTGGCATCGTCATAGACCATGACTGCTGCTCGCGCCTGGCAGATACTCTGTTCACTGCAACAACAAGACACACACAGAAGAACAATTCATTATACAATCCTATATGATGGTCAACCAATGCTATTCATCTGATAATGTACTGTGGTTTACTGAAGCCGACCCAATGTGGCCTTAAGGAGCTTGTTAACAAACCGTGCTTTCTCCTGTTTTTTCTCTTTGAAGTAAACTTTTTTTTTTTTTTTTTTTTTTTTTTTTTTAAATCGTACACAAGTTGTATTCAAGTGGTAATAGCCTGAGGGACGTTATGCTCTGTGGGTGTTACTGGTATGATGATGGTGATAGAGCAGGTATGCAGACGAGTCATGTGAGAGACAGGACTATACTGCTGTAACTGAGAACACACAGCCGACATCTTAACCTCCGGTCAGTGTGACCCTGCTTCACACAAACAAACAAGACACACTGCAGATGAATGCCCGTTAACTTGATAACTTGATTAACTACATCATGGTGGATACTTCTGGGTTTGTTATTTTCAGCCTTTTTCTGTTTTTGGAACTGTATGGCCACAGTGTTGGTCTCTCTGTTGGACACATGTTTACCTCTGTTATTGAAACGGCACTCGTGATTTCATGATTTCCACTAAACTGAAGTAACGACATTCATAACTCAACATATTGACTTTCCTATGTAGCAAGCAATGTTCAACAGTTCCATCTATGCGTCCATACATCAGGGGTTAATCCACACCTATGGAATGTTCTCCAGCCAATCAGAATAGAGTATTCACACAGAAAGTATCCATAAACCTAGAGTCCACTATACAGCTAGCACTTCAGATGCTTCCACAATGACATATTTTGATAATAATCCACTTTATATATAAATATGCATATTTGCACCACATCACCGCTATGGCCTTTAGCATTTTTCTACAGTATACAGAGTGCGAGGACTAGCATACAAGCACGAGCAGGAGTGAATCCATTTGAGATTTCATTTACAATCATTTCAGCCCTCGAGCACAAACATAATGAACTCTTCTTCATGGGAGGCTGGCTGTGTTTTGTAGCCGTCAACTAACTAACTACAGGATCTCACAGAGGGTTCGGTGACATGCTTTAGTAGTAATTAATAGCTGGACACCTAGCAGCATGCCATGAGTTTAAAGGTACACTCTAGTAGACACTCGGCTATTTAGTACTGGGTTTTCATAAGGCTGGGAGGATTATGTAAGATTTTTTTTTTTTTTTCAAAATTATCAAACATTTTAAATGCTTTTTCAAACTCCTAAAGCAGTGATCCTACATTTCCCAAGATGCCATGGCAGTTACATTATTTAAGATATTTGAATAGACAGTCACAATCTGCGTATAGTGCAATCAGTTCTACATTAAAAGTCCAATCTGAGATAACCCTAGTGAGTAATTTCCTCAGACTTTGAAACACAAAAAACCGTACTGAACTTTTTCACAGGCTGTGTAGCACTCTTCCTCCTGACAAGTCAACTGACCTTTACAATTGGTAGAGTGCTCTATTAATGTGCTATCCTTTCAAACGCTTCCACTCACCCACTGTGAAAAGAGTGTGTGACTATGTGAAAGAACTGGACAGAAACAGTTCATTTTTAATTGTGCAATTATAATCGCTAGACTTCCACACAACGAAAGAGGGGGGAAGCGGTGGAGAAGAAAGCTATTCAGAACTGTTGTATGTCGTAGAGCAGTGGTTTTCAAACTGTGTGTGTGTGTGGGAGGGGGGGGGGGGGCGCGGGGTTATGGCAGGGGGGCGCGGATGAATATGTGAAAAAAAAACCCTAAAAAAAAAAAAATTTTTGTTTGAGTTTGTGTTTTTATATTAAGATCACGGCGTAGCTGGACAAGAGTTCTTCTGCTTCGTTCCTCTTACTGCATTCAAATGCATTCATTATATTACAGAGAAATAGGTCTTGTTAAAGAAAAAGACCGCCAAGCCCAACCCAGAGGACCCTGCACAATTTTTTTAATTTTAAATTAATATTTTTATGGAAAATCCATGTGTCTTTCCTCAATAGCTTCTAATTCATCAGACCCAGTGTCTCCAAATTATTTGTTCACACAAAATTCCTCATATTTAGCCTCTTAATTTTCCTCTCAAAATGCACCAGATTCATGCATTTCACTTTAAAAAGGTGAAAAAAAATCTCCCGGCATACCCCCGGACCCCGCTAGGAGGGTCTGGTTCTCCACTGGCAACTATTTTCCTCCAGCAGGACATTGGAGGCACTAGCGAAAAAACACTGGATGTGTGAATGACATTTAGCTAGTCAATAATTTGGGCAAGTCTGTCTGTCTATCTTTCTCACTCCGCTGCACACTCAGTCACTACTATCCATGCTTAAAGGAAGCAGGATTAAAACACTGGATTTAGATGTTAAAATGTATTAAAAAATTTGCTTAAAAATGCACAAACATTTTTAGAATGTTTCAAAAAAATGTTTAAATTTGTAAAATAATTAAAAGATCTTTCAAAACACAGGGATTTAGAAAAAAAAAATTTGGGAGGGGGGGGGGCTCCGCTGAAATTTGTTCTCTGAGGGGGGGCTCACTCTCTCACACTTTGAAAACCCCTGTCGTAGAGAAAGAGACAAAGTATGCAGAAAAAAAGGATAGTTTGAGACGCAGAAAGCATAAAATATTGATTATATCAAAATAAATTGTGGAAGTAAAAACAAAAGAGTTGAGTCAAGCTGACGGGGCGGCACACACAAGAACCAGATGTATCCATGTGAACATCCCCTTCACACACCCTGCCTTCACTAGTAACACAGTCACACCTCTGCTAATGTGTTCCCAATAGGACAACAGGAGCTGAGCTGTGCCGCTCACACTCTACTACAGCAGCCCGTGAACTTGCGCTACGATCGAAAATCTCCAAACATGCTGCATTGAGAACACCTGAGCCCATATCACAAGCACACTGCAGCCGGCAATGTAGAGAGAGAGAGGAGGGAAGGAATGGAGGCAACCGGGTCATTAAATCATGGCTCACGCCGAGAATATTACTATTTTCTACATGATTAAACTTTTCATTTTTATTAAACATGGAGCGGAGTGGGTTAAGAATCATCTATTTATTTGTTCGCTGTGGCTCAGTCAGTCAGTAGAGACTTCAGCTGAGTTTGTCTTTGTCCATGGAAGTGAAGTATAGTTTGGTTTTTACAACGTACCAAAAAGTCCACAATCCATGACTTCATTTTTTCTTATTTGAACAAAATATGCTAAATATGTTTTTTTGTTCGATTCCATTCATTGTTAAGTCTTCAAAATGTCATACAAAATGTCCAAAATGCCCCTTACTAGTCTGCTGGGCTAATGAGTGAGCTGGGCTGCAAAACGTTCTGAATGATTTTACATCCCGGAGCCTTTTCCACTGTCTAACAAAAGAGACTGCATGGGAAATTCTCTTGATTGCCTGCAGCCAATCAAAGAGGGGCCCGACATCCAAGTGCTTGTTTGTTGATTGTGGTCGGATGGGAGGTTGGTGTTCTATGTGCCTCCATGATACCGTGGAATAAATTAGAAATTCAAGTTCCAGGAACACTGGTGTATAGGTCCCAAACCTTCACCGCAGTGTGCCTGTGTCTATGGGATTTACGCACGCACACACACACACACACACACACACACACACACACACACACACACACACACACACACACACACACACACACACACACACACACACACACACACACACACACACACACACACACACACACCTCTTGACTAGACATTTCTGCTGTGTGTGGAGGGTGATAATAAGCTTTTGTGACTCAGCTAAAAGGCTCATTACTCTATTTTCCTTATAATCACTGCGGGCTTAGCGCCAGAGGAGTCCACCATCAGAAGGTGTTTTTATGAAGAGGAGAACATGGCGACTAAAAGAACAAGAAAACAACAACATGCGACACGACTACAAAATCCTTCAAACACATCTGTGTACAGAGCAAAGCAGACATGACACAGTTAATGAATGACTTGGACATTTATGCTTTGGTTCCCTCGCTTAGCCACAAACACGAACAAACAACGCACAAGAGACAGTCAGAGTGTACAATTATCTTTCATTAACGTTAATGGCAGCATCATTAACATTGCTTATTGGGATTAATGCACATTATGAGTTGGTGCGTTGCCCCCTATGCACCTGCAGCTACTCTAGGGATATAAAGTCAGAGGCAGATCCCAGTGAAATGTGAATGTCCACTTTTTATGTAATTGACTGGTGTAATTTAGTCCTGTTGACCTCCCCCCTCACCCCCTCATTTCCTTGTTAACCCTACCATTGAAAACACCAGCTATTACTGTGTCTTTCTCTCCGGGAGCCAATTTACAAAATGACTGCTACCTTCCACCCAGATGTATGTAAATATAAAAAATACGTTTATGTTTTTCCAGAGTGGTGGCCTTGATAGCAGCTATGTACAAATCAAAACAGCGCAGTACAGCGGGCGCTCGTGGTGTAGTGGTGTAGTGGTTAACCCTCCCACCCCACCCCACCCCGCCCCATAAAGGCTCAGTCCTCAGAAGCAGAAGCTGCAGTGTGTAAAGGAAGAGCCCAGAATGAGCCTTTACATAGGAGCGGGGCGAGCAGCCAGGTTGCACCGCCATTTTTCTACAATAGCAACAGAGCATTGCCATCTCCTTTTTTCACCACTAGATGATGCTAAATACTCCCATATTACACACTGCACCTAAGAGAGGCCCCTATGAAGTGAAAGGACACACACACACACACACACACACACACACACACACACACACACACACACACACAAAGAAGAAAAAATCTGCAGTTCTGACTAGAATAGGAATGGTGAATGTGATATGAGATGAGAATATTTTCATCTGGTTCATTAATGTTAATGAAGCTCCTTGAGTTAGGAACGCTTCTGACTTCAAAGGAGGAACAGAACAGCTCTGGGGGGGCCGCTATGATGTCACATCCTGCTGTCTGTGTGTGTGTGTGTGTGTGTGTGTGTGTGTGTGTGTGTGTGTGTGTACAGAGAGCAATCGATCGTAGTGGAGAAGATGAACTAGATAGAAGCTGACGCTTAATGTCACTCTATTTGACTACTATGGGATGGGAGGAAATGGTGACTAATTTCACTGCTGATGATAGGCCAAAGTTACATAATCCACCAACTGACGAGTCTAAAAATAGGAGCAAAACCAAAAAAGGGGGGAATAACTGAAATCTCACTGGCTGTGTCTGCAAACACAATGTGACAAACCCCGGCCGTGAATGATGACTTAAGTCTCCTCTCTCCTCTCCACTCCACTCCACAGTAGATGATCTGGTATAGATTGTCACAACAGATTGTCTGACAAGAAAATAACTCTTTTCATTCAATACTCAAAATACTAAGAATTTAGAGGGCCATAGCAATACCAGCATCTCATTTCCAGATGCTGAAGGACAGGCAGACTAATCCAACAACCTTGACCTGGCCGGGCTTGAGGCCTCATGTGACGCAGAGTATCAGATAATAATACTGAGAGCACTGATCCTCTCAGTGCTGCTGCTCATTTCAATCATTTTATGTGAGTTAAAAGGTGGAGTCAGCAATTCTGGAGAACGCCTGTTGTCAAAATCAGTATATATCTCACACACACACACACACACACACACACACACACACACACACACACACACACACACACACACACACACACACACACACACACACACACACACACACACACACACACACACACACACACACACACACACACACACACACAGGTCTATTTCTGAGGTATTTCTCTTTTCGCACCACTCTCTCTCTCCAAATTGACTCGTTTTCTGCAGTTTGCTCTTTTTGGCTCGGAACCGTCCCCACAATAAACTGATGCTCTGCCTCTGAAAGGCCACCGTCAGCACTTCCCAAGCTCCGGGGGAGGAAGGGCGATAAATCCTGTGATGCTGGAACCAAACATGCACGCAGAATCCTAATAAATATAGATGTTAAAGAAGGCTTTTCCTAGCCTGGGTGTGGAGGGGGGAGTCCCTAATGTTATGAACCAACAGGAGAGGGAGTCAGGAGGAGAGGCACAGGGGGGAACTAGAGGGCTGACCCGGGGCTTTGAGCAGCTGCTTTGGACGGAAGGATGGAGGAACTCTGGAGAGCATCCCGGCCACATCTGCATCCTTTCTCTGCAAGGTTGACTTACATTTTTTAGCCTACACCTTCTTTTATTTACAGGGCCCAAATACTTCCAATATTCTATTTGTTCATTATGTTAGTATGCAAAGCTCAAGTCAGTATTCGTTTCATCAGTATGTCAGTATTTCTAATGGTTATTTTTTTTTTTTTGGAGAACGACTATTTGAAGCCTGTAAAATGGTACTCAGGACAGCCCAATGTTTTGTATTCTTATTTATTATTCCGCATCACTGACTCGCCCTTCCGTCGCCATCTTTAGTTCAAAGCCATTATTCCTTATCTTTCTCTCCCTGGCTCCTGTCCGCTCTCTCGTTAATCAGCGGTCCCTCATGTAGAGTGCAGAGTATGCAGAGTGTTTCCAGCCCATGTGGAAGTGATCAGGGGCGGGCAGGGAGGGAACAGCAGAGGCCCCACGGACAAGAGAAAGTCCCTGTGTGTTGTGAAGCGCTGCCTGGAGGTATTGGGCCGAATGGTTTGGAATCACAGTAAATTAAGACCGGGGATTCCAAAGTGGGCTCAAGAGACCATCAGATGGTTTCCAATGCTTTCAGATGATTGTTTCTTCACAACATTCAGAATCACTTAACTTCAGTATTTTCAATCCCAAAGACAGAATCGATAGAAGAATGACGGTTTGAAAAGTGAACTTGATGGACAATCCATTGATAGTGACACCATTTAAAAACATGGGTTAAAGGTTCAGTAAGCGGAATGGTCAGTTTAGCTAACTTCCTGTCACTGACTGCAGTTAGCAGTCCCCTCCCTCGTCCCCACGTCACCACATTCATCACGTCAGTCTGCCCCAGGGCAGCTGTGGCTACTCTCGTAGTTTACCACCACCGGTATGACTGTGTGTGAACGAATTGAACCTGGGACCCTGTAAAGCGCTTTGAGTCACAGAGAAATAAAGCACTATATAAATCCAATCAATTATTATTAATGCACTGCGGTCTTCAAACAGTGAGTTATCTAGCACCATCTCAGATAAGTGAGTGTGATAAAACATGATAAAAACCACCAAAACAGACATTGGGAAGGATTTTTACCTGCTCCGCCATTGTTGGCGCATACACATTCACCCGTCTGTTGCTCTGCACATATGCACCGGCAGTGATACGGGTGTCGGTTTGTAGCGTTCTCTCTTGTGATTGGATATTAATTTCAGGATCCCCGAGAATTTTATTGGCCGATTACATGCAGAGTAGCTGACTGAGAGATCGGCTTTATGAAACACGCACACTATGTAAGTGATCACTGTATGAATAAAGAGCGATTTAACACTTATATTAACATAAATAAATCGCTTACTTCACTTTTAATATAAATCTGATAAATCTATATAATTTTCTTTCCACAAAAGGGACCCAAATCATAAGCAGACCACCTGAGAGCATCTTTGCAAACGAACGAAGCCTTCCTCTAAATATAACTGGACACAATGTCAGTAAGATGGTGATTAACAGTCCCACGCTGGACTCATCTTCTCCCCTGTCCAACCCCGCTGCCATTTTATAGGGATTGTAAACCCAGTATTCACCGTAGCAACACGGCCTTTCTACAGATGTGTAGAAATGTGCCTGTTCAACATCCTTTCATTCATGAACAGCTGTGTGTGGGGACGCTCAATGTGTAGTGGTTTAAAGCCCCCCCACAATAGAGGCTCAGTCCTCCGAAGCAGCAGACCATGTGTTTGAATGCGGCCCGTCGTCATTCTCTGCATGTCATCCCCCTCCCTGCCCCATTCCATCTCTGTCTCTCCGCACTGTCTAATAAAGCATAACAAATAGAAATAAACAGCTGTGTGTTTGCATAGCGGTTACCTTCTTTCTGCCTCCTGACACACACACACACACACACACACACACACACACACACACACACACACACACACACACACACACACACACACACACACACACACACACACACACACACACACACACACACACACACACACACACACACACACACACACACACACACACACACACACAGCTGGAGCCTTGAGAGAATACCCTCCACTTATGAGAATGAGTCATCCACTCTCGCAGAAGGTGGCAGGGAAAGAGATTGAGCAGGAGACGACCAGTGTGTGGCATGATAGCAGTAAAAACAGCTGAGACGTGTGTGTGGTGTGTGTGTGTGTGTGTTGTGTTGTTTCCACCCCTCTTTAACCCCTTTTGAGTAAAGGTCAGAGTGTGGCCAATAGCTTCAGCAGGATTCAATAGGGACTCACACTTGTCGCTTATAGTTGGTGCAGTGCCCCAATCAGTCACAGTCTCAAAGGGCTTCATAACCCCCCTCCTCCTCACCGGAACTGTGACTAAAATGACAAGTCACTACATTAACTGATCCAGGAGAAACAGCTTATTAGGGACAGGGAAATAGGGAAAAACGGTAGTCAGATGGTAGAGTCAGAATTTGACGTAAACAAACATGAAAGCATGGCTCCATCCTGCCTTGCACCATCAACCATGCCATGTTAAAAGTGGCTTAAATCCATTTTCTTCGCCATTATGATGCTCTGTTTTAACTTCAGCATGTTGTCTTGACCACGTCTTCATGCCTAAATGCATTGAGTTGCCGCCATGTGATTGGAAGATTAACTTTTTGTTTTTATAAGCAATTGAACAGGTGTACCTAATAAAGTGGCCGGTGAGAGTGCATATCAGCTATAACTTCACTAAACCAAAATAAATAAATAAATAAATAACAGCACGGTGGATAAAATCCTCCATAAAGTAATGTCATTTTAAACTGCTACAATGACATGTGTATTATTATATTGTGTTGCCTTGGAAAGCTATTGGCAAAATAACAGATGGTAAAAAGACAGCGTGTGGTGCTTTGGCAGATTCCATTCCGTTTGAGTACTTCAGGTTCAGGTGCTGCAGGGTGAGCAGGATGGAGGCATTTAGACTTGATCCACACACCATCAGTTAACCGTGTATCCTGTTTTAAAGTGTTTAATGCGTGTTCACATCTGGGTACATTTGCAGTCAAACACACATTAAAGCCAGGTGTACAGAAAAACATAATGTGTGTGTGAGAGAGAGAGAGAGAGAGAGAGAGAGAGAGAGAGAGAGAGAGAGAGAGAGAGAGAGAGAGAGAGAGAGAGAGAGAGAGAGAGAGAGAGAGAGCATCATCACCATTGTCAGCAATCCCTTCCAAGATAAATCCTAATTTAGGTGTGACACTATCCAATTCATTTTGTAGCCAATACAGTCCTGACTGGGTAGCTAACAGCATCTCCGCTTAATCTAAACTGGAACAGCCAGGGAGAAAAAATGCTGAGAAGAATGTAACACAATACCAGCGCAGATCAAGGGATATATCTGCGCCTATTCTGAGTCCGTTCTGCTACAGTATTTAAATGTAATCAGATGCAACTATCAGCAAGGACACTCCATGAGCACAGGCAGCAGAACAGATTGCAGTAGTCTTCCTGCATTGTTCCTCATGTTAAGAAAGGAAGTGTGATAAAATATAGTGAAGATTCAACTCAAGTGTGTGCTGCTTTGAGGCACAGACCCATCTGCATTTTGCAACAAAAAACTAAAAACAAATGGGAAATTTAACACTAAAAGTACATGCACCTCTAGTCTACATTGTAATCATAGCTCAATTTTTCTTAACAATAATTATAGGAAATGTTATTTCTCTAAGGTCTTCAAAGACTATTTTAACAAGAATAACATGTATTATCACTGCTACATTAGTGCTGCTGTATATTCCCTAAAAAAAATTATGCAAGTTTATAATGGTGTAAATTTTAAAACATTGTTTCCAAGTTATTACCTGGACAGGACTAGACTATAGACTGGCACATTCACACACCAGGCTTGTTTAAGGTGTAGCTGGGACCAATACACAGTAGACCCCTATTGGATTCACTGAGGCTACAAGAAGCTCAGACAGAGAAAGCATTAGCTAAGTGCAGAAGCAGAGGAATGATCCACAGGTGGCTTCCCTCTGTATAACGACTCTGCCCTTTTCAGCACCATGGCAACCGGCATCATTGTTGATCGCCCCCTGGAGAGCGGGGTGGGAAACCCCTCGACAGGCCCGACTGACCATTCATTAAATAAACTGCCACACTTTGTTACAAATGAGACGCAAACCAACACAGCAAAACAACGGCTTTACGATGTACCTGGCTGCCTTTTACCAGTGCGGCCGTAAAATAGAGCAGCAACTCTTTGGCAACTATCCTCCAAGTGAGAAAAAGTGTGAGGAAGGAGAAAGATGAGACATACTATATCAAACAAATGCCAAATGCACTTATATCACTAAGACATTTTGATAACATTCTTACAATCTCTTGAAAAAATAAGCTAATAAGCACTGTGCCATACATACTCCAGCACGACTATGGGACGCCAGCACACCGCAGACTGTGTTACCTAACACAACATCTGTGTGGAAGTGTTCATGTAGCATGTTGGGTCACTGTGTGTATGTGAACTGTGTGACTTTTACATTTACACACACACACACACACACACACACACACACACACACACACACACACACACACACACACACACACACACACACACACACACACACACACACACACACACACACACACACACACACACACACGGTAGTGTATGCAAGAGTGCAGCCTGGGTGTTTACTGGCACTTTTTTTTTTCAGAGTCCAATCACGTTCCTCATTCACACCGGGACAGGGAACACATTGACATCAGAGCAGGTCTGGATTGGACTGAGTGGCACTCTCTTTCACTCCTAGTATATAACCATGGAAACCAACAATTAAAGCCTTCAGATGGACAACTGTATCGGCCTGTTTCAACACAAAGGTGGATTGAGGCCAAGAGGTGTTTAAAGTTCATAAAAATACCTGTTAAATTCTGTTGCACTGCCATATATCCCCATGTGAATAGGACGTTTGTCCCTCATGGGCAACCATAGGTGACTTCTGGTAACCTTTGTGAGGCACCTGAACTCATATTAAATGGGCTTCTTTTTTTACACAATCTATTTTGACATGTCCAAGAAGGAAAAAGTGTGATTTATCATATATCAGTGATGAGGGCTGAATCCCATGTATTGTTCATGCTGGCTCAGCGGCATGACTCACTGGAACACACTTTATTATTTAACAGAGCCATTATTCATTAATGTCACATTTTATAACACCTGAGCTGTTCCTACTGAGACAAGTCAGGATGTGTGCTTTGATCAGGCCAATGATCATCCCTTATTAGGTCAGAATCAAACATGACAAACAATAATGTTTTCTGGCCAAGAATGTATCATGTATGCCTTTCATTAATGACACATAAGACAGAATTCAAGTTAAATAAAACAATTTAAAAATAAAATACATCTGCAACTAAGTCAGTCATTGTGATAAGACAATATAATGTTTTTCTTTGGTTTAAATGTATTGTGTCTTTACAAGCCAGACATTAACTTAATGTCACTTTTAATCACTGTGTTCTGTTTAAATCACTAAACTAAGACTCTATGTTCTAAGGAGCACTAATGAGTTTGAGTCAAACGTATAGCGAGAGGTGCTTGGGTTTACGTGTACACATCGGCACAAGTGGAAACATTTTCACATTATATGCCATGTGTATATCACCTTATAATGTCGGGCCTCAATCCTTTCTCAAGACACAAAAACACACACCAACACTGAGAGAATGTGTTGTTCACGCAGACAGACAGACAAACAGACAGACTGGAATAACTAGATAATCTCCATCAAGCTAATCACAAAATCATTAAGTCTTAATACAAAAAGGGATACACATCGCTGGTGAAACGATTTGGAAAATAACTATCCCAATAAGTCTGTCCTCCTAATTGGCCGAGCCCCCACTCTGAGTTTAGTCAGCGTTCTATGTCCTGAACACTACGCAGTTGCTATAAAAAAAAATTCTCTTGTGATGTAATGCAGTGCATGACGGATGCTGCAGGGTGTGTGTGTGTGTGTGTGTGTGTGTGTGTGTGTGTGTGTGTGTGTGTGTGTGTGTGTGTGTGTGTGTGTCGTGTGTGTGTGTATGTGTGTGTGTGGTTTGCCTTTGTCATAGGTCAGGTTTAGACCATAACGCCTGGAGCTGGGGCATTCAGTGAGGAGCTAAAGGACAATGAGACAGTGTAGATCCTTGATGGCCTTTAGGGAAGCTCACTTGGTCTATGGGGATTTAGCTCAGTGGGTAGGGTGGTCGACCCACAACTGCAGGGTCGGCGGTTCGATCCCCCGTCTCCATGCCACATGTCAAAGTGTCCCTGGGCAAGACACTGAACCCTAAATTGCTCCCAGTAGTTAGCTTGCACCCTGCGTGGTAGCTACTGAAATGTGTGCTCCAGTTGTAAGTCGCTTTGGATAAAAGCGTCTGCTAAATGACATGTCATGTCATGTCTATAAGGCCATTGAGACACATCAGCCATCGATGTGTAAATCCATCTGGTGTGTCAGATGATTGGCCGTTTTATTAATATTAAACAGCGCAGCGCACAATGCAACACCATTGGTAAATGCTAAAGAGGTGGTAACTGTCTAGAAGAAGGTTAAGGCTGAAGGGCTCCAAAAGCGTTAACATTGAGCTTGGTTTTCTCAGTTTTTTTAATAGACTAGTCGACTAGTCTGAATGTAAATGATTGAGAAATGGTGCAAACAAAGTTACTCCGCATGGAACCCGGATCTGCTTTGATCATGACTTTACAACAAAAGTTTATTTCATTCTCTGATTTAAAAAAAATAAATATTAAAAGAAAATACTAAACCACCTGAATCCTGCCATTATCCTTCCCTGCCATCCTTCAAAGGGAACACTTCCTCCAGGTGAACACAACATTCGGTCCGCTCAGCCAAAAGACAGATGTTTCCCGACATTTTAACAAGCTGTTTTAATTATTTAGCAATGTCTTCTTGCTGAACATGTTCTACATGTAGAGGTTAGTGCTGTCAGTAGCTTAATTCTAAGCAAGCTCTCGGGAAGACAAGCACAAAGGGATAGAGAAGGGAAATGCTCCAAATGTTGACTCATACCGGAGCATCCTGCTCTCACAGACCATGATTCAATATGAAACTGATGCCCTGAAACCAAACATGAGCATCTGAATGACAACAAAGCATTTGAAATTTCAATTAAGCACTCTTGACTAAATCATGTGTTTAGAAGTAATTTTTTTGTATTGAGAACACAGAAAGTCCATGATGATATTGTAATTTTTTTTTTTTAGATATTTATTTTGGCATTTTCAAGCTTTATTGGATAGTACAGAGTTGAAATGGGGAGACAGAGAGAGAGGGCGGATGACCTGCAGTAAAGGTCCACGGGTCGGATTTGAACCCGCGACCACTGCAACGAAGGCCGGAGCCAATATGGTACGCGCTCTATCCACTACGCCACCGGAGCGCCACAGGATTGTCACTTTTAAGAACTTAATGATTCTCACCAGAGCCTGGGCTTTTAGGTTTGTGAAACAGATAATACCCCCAAGGATCAATTCTAGTTAAATGTCTGACAAACACCACTCTAACAATTTAGCACACTGCAGAGGAAGGACATACAGTATAGAGACTGTTACCAGGTTGGTACCTTACATTTCAATATAAATGTGATCTATACACAAAGAGTAAAAAAGGGTTCTACCACACAGTTTGCCTAAAGCCACTTTCTATGCAGCTGTGTCTTCAAACGAACATCAACACCCATTCTTATCACTGCTCGCTGGTCATAAATGAGCAACAATAAAGACTGGAGTTGCCAAATAAATACAGAAGAAGAAGAAGAAGAATGTTGTGACATCAGATACGTACCGATGGATTTCCATTTTGGAGGCCAGCAATGCACATCTCTGACTGAGGATGAAGCTGGAGGCTTTGGACTGTGGAGCAGAAGACTGGACCTGCATGGCTCCACACACAGCCAGCTCCTCTCCTCCCCCCGTCAGCCTTGCTGTGCTCTCCGGTATCGAGGTAATCTCTCTCTCTCTCTCTATAGTTTCCCTCCCGTCTCTAGCAAACGTCTTTCTTCATCCTCCAAAGCAGCAGCAGCAGCAGTAGTGTTGATGTGCCCGATCCCCCACCACCCACACACAGCCTCTCCTCTCCTCACAGTGTCGGGGTGATTCCTTCCTAATTCATATACGCTCGATGTCAGCGAAAAGGAGGGGAGCCTTCCAGGAGCTCACCCCAGCTGTGTTTCTCCCATAGCAGGGAAATACACACACACGCTTCTTCTTCGGTCCTTGCCTTTCCGCCGTGGTGACAGACAAGTGAGGGTATCCAGGCAACAGGCTCCTGCTTCCCCGCTCTCGGAGTTCCGTTGCGGTGGCTGCTTGGAGGAGATGTTATTGGGGGGAAATCACTGCGCTGGTTATCGGCTCAGCTCAGCATGGTTCAAGTAGGGGTGGGGTTAGGGGGGTTCCTTCCTTCTCCTCTATGGCTCTGTGTCAGTCTTACTGCTTCACCTATCTCCAAGCCTGTGTGTCTCTCTCTTGATCTCCCCCACTTTATACTGCTGGTGGAGGCTCCCACACGTCCTGCCTCCCAGATCCTGGCTGGCTCTTTTATCTGTGTGACTCTCCACGCGCTCTCTCTCTTTATCTTTATCTCCCAGCATTTGCCAATCGCACAGTCCTGACTGGAGGGATTCTCCTTTTTTCACAGCGCACAGACACTGAAGGCAGCATTGAAAGGCTTTGAGTTTGCCGTCTATGGTATGGGTGTGACGATACATCGATAATATAGATCGTTCTACCGTTCATTGGCGACAGATGGATGCAACACTTAAACATCGATGCATATCACCGCCTTTAATTAATGCTTTTTTATGAATGTCTCTCTGCACTGTGTCTGTGTGTGACACTATTTCCACTCAAAGAATGGATTGTTCTTCATTTAAACATCTGGTAGAGCTCAGAAATGAAATGGTAAAATTTTATTGCAACTGTTTTTTGTAAGTTGATAAATGTATCAAGTTGTGTTATATGGGCGTTAGATATCGGTTCATATTGATGGCAGGACCCTAAATCGAATCAAAGTAGAATCACAGTAGACTTTGTGATATCGGCAAATACTGTATCGGTGTCCAATGAATCGATCTAATATCCTACCGTGATCAACGTTTCAATGCTGCAGTCCAACGGCATTGTGCAGTGTAAAAAAGGTGCAGTATATCTATGAAAGCCATGCATCAGAGCACCAAAGATACAACAGAAAGGAGTCAATGAGTAATAACTCAATCATATAACTATAAGGCTACCTAATAATATGCACATTAGTCATCATTATGCCTAACAGCTTCATCTGAAATCCTAATAAAAAGCACAGTGTTATATCATCTGATATCTTTAGACGGTGGCCTATATTTAGAGTGTTCTCAGACAAATATTTGGGCTTTCCCACTGAGCTGTTATGTGCTGTATTGCAACCCTCGCTGGGTTTTAACTGGTTGCTATGCCAACTCTTACGGTTACCGTCTACTTTCTCTGCTGTGTTTTTTTTTGGTTTCGTGTAAGGAACTCCTGAAGCAAAAGGGTTCACACTTCAAGCGCCATTCATTAGCTTTGTGCATTATTCAACTGCAGCGATGATGACAGAGCTTCCAAGTGTCGATCAGTTTCAAAACAAAGCCGTTGTTGTGCGTGCGCCAAGAATGTCTTCAAGCTACCAGGTGATGACAGGGTGAAATGCATTAAATCACTCAACTGTCACTGTGTGATCCCACCAACCTGGTCGATACTTAACATGGTAACATCAGCATCATGTTTCTGTAGCCAACAGAGGGGAGATTATTCTCTAGTTTGATGCCATGATGTCCACACACGTACACGGGTATTCTCGTAAACCGGAGCTTTGTGAAAAGTCCGGTCAAAGTGGAGATTCTGGAAAAGTGCTTAAGCTTACAACACACCTGGAACATGCTTATGATCTTTTAAAACTACACTTCATATTTATATATACACTCTATTAAGCAATTCCAGTTATTTTTGGATGCCGGTAGTTCAGTCCAGGATAATGTGCTGCACCTGATTGTTTCGACATACATGCTCCACATGTTTCACACAAGGTTTGAATTATGCTTGTGACTCACCCTCAAAGCTACACAACTACTTCAAGGCTTGGTGTAATTACTAAAATTGTTGGAAATAAAAAAGGGCTTTTCCCCCATGTTTCCATTGGACAGCTGGTGTGGAATCAGCCACAATAAGGCAGTGAATTGCTATCAGCATGCAGAGGGCCTGCCATGTACTGTGCTATGTTTTCAGGGTAGGGCACGGAGCACAGCAAAAATATAGGAGGGTAATCACACACACACACACACACACACACACACACACACACACGGGCGCGTGCACGCACACACACACACACACACACACGCAAACACACAGGGCTGCGAGGGAAGGCTGTACCAAAGCTTCGAGGTCGGAACAACAAGGGCTGGAGGAGAGAAATACATTTGTGCCTTTGTTCAGCACATTATCACGCACGGCACGCTGACGCTCTTAGCTTAACGGAGCCTTCAACACACCACATCACTGACTGACACATGTGAACCCACACACACACACATATACACTCAGTCTTCTTGCTTAAAGCACTGTTTGAACAGACAAGTAGACTGCTAATGTATCCGTATTCTACCATTAGATTCTGTAAAAGAAATGATGGCATATGATTATTTGTAATTACCGCTGAGGTCCTATAACTGGAGCTGCCAAACTAACAAGCCGGAACCATTAAGATGACTTTTTTAAAAAGGCAGGGAGAGGCAAGCGTCTGCCCAGATGAAAGAGGCGGTGATGGATGGAAGGTCTACAGCGAGAGCAGTTTGTCACACTGGGGTTAAGCACACAGTCAAAATCTGTCGAAACACTGTGCACACATCAAGAGCTATTACAATCAATTAGAGGGGAGAGAGAATGGCGCAGAGGGACGGGCACCCAGAGGGAAAATGAGAGAGCAGCGTGGGGCACCTGTAATGAGCGGCTGCCTCTTTTAGCAACACAGACGATGCGAGGGAGGAGAGGAGGAAGAAAGAGGAAAGAGGGGAGGGGGCGATCACTCAGATATTTCCATCATGGCGGTCTTTTTGGATGCAAGTGCCGGTTTTGTCCCGAAGCTTAACCACTGGGCACGCTCCATTTATTTACAGTCACAGTCACAGTACTAAGTTTGAAACTTGGCTTTGTAACATCCAACAAATCACACATCATGACTGGCTATGGCTGTGGTGTCTACTGTGCCGTTTGGAAAGTCCTAAGTCCAATGCTAACAAAAGAGGTAGGAAATAGTTTGAGGTTCCACTTAAAATATTGTTGATATATAGGAAACTATGACTTAAACATCTACTAGTGTTGTCACAATAACAGAATGTTTGTTTCAATACTGGTACAATAGGATTTTTTTTTGGCATTTTTATGCTTTATTGATAGTGTAGAGACAGAGGTGAAATGGGGCAGAGAGGGGAGTGACATGCAGAGAACGACCGCGGGCTGGAATCGAACCCGGGTCCGCTGCTGGCCGAGGCCCATGGGGGGGACGCCCTACCGATTGAGCTAAGGGCGCCCATACAATAGGAATTTTGATACCTATGTTAATACATTTGTCATAGGCTACTAGCAGTAGTCCTAATTAATTTGAGATGCCATAACCTAGAAAATATTGTAATGAGACTGGTAAGTTCATAGGAGTAGGTTAGACAGGACAAGGTAGACAGACGAAAAGAAAGACATTGTGGCAAAGTGAAAAGATAGATAGCTACTGTAAAACAAGATAGATGACGGGGTGACAGCGAGGTCCCAGGCTGAATCCATATGTTTGCTATTGCTGTCATAGTGTCCTTGAGCGGGCAGTGAAACCCTGTTTGCTCAGGTAATTACAAAAAACTGTCTGACCCTCACAGACCAACCCTGCGGCCCAAACACAGACATGTGCCTCTCTCATGGGACAGACACTGCTACTAATAAGTTCCCTGTCAAGTGGCAGACAGGTGCAAGTGTGTCCATAAGACAGCTCATATAACAGTGAAGTGTTTAAGGGCGAGACACAGTGCAGTCAAGAACTGCAAGCACGGGTCAATTTTGAGATTGTTGGCTATTTTGGTTCCAGAACATGTTTTCTTTGATTCTTAGTATACATTATTTTGACACTGGATTTATCCAACTTCTACATTTCTTGGTTGAAGAAGATTCGATTTACACTTAATGAATTAGATTTTGCCTTTGCATTTTTATTCAAACATTTCTAAAATAAATTGGGATAAAGAAAATAATTGTTTTATTGTAAGCAAATTTTCAGGATGATATCTATACCTGCAGTGTCTCACCTTAATTCTCAACAAAGGGATCCTGACCATACATAATACACCTACTGTGTTCTCACACAACACACAGGGCGTGAGAAGAACATTCTCTTACAATGGACTGAGCGCTTCTTATTACTGCCTTGGTTGCAAAACTGACCGGAATACAGGGTAAAAAAAAAAAGCAGGAAACTCCCACAGGACATTTCAGGTAGACTGAAACATTCCCGGATCAGTTTACATGTGAGAACGAGGACACAGACCAGAAACTGTGATGAAACAGCAGATGTATTTTTCTCATCATTCTATTTCTCATCCAAAGCTTGACCCTGAAACCAAAAGGCGTGAAGGAGACCTTGACATTTGATGAAATACTGAAATGGCAACACAGATCTTAGATAAAGAGAAGTACAATGCAACCTTGATTCTAAGCTCTGGGGTCTAACATTTCCTAGTGTCTTCTGTATCTCTACCATGAAATAGTTCCCCTCTGCCATACAACCAGAGGCCAAATATCATCACTTCTCCTGTCATCGGTGACATCATGTCAGCAGACGGCAGGTGTGTCAGGTGACTCACTCGATAGAGAGAAAAAAGAAACATACCATGCGTTCCAATCCCCATACTTCCATACTATATAGTATGCCAGAAAAAGAATTAGGATGTCCCAATACATGCACGTCATTTGTAGTATTCAGAAAATACATAAATGCCCTACTAACTCCAATAGCATTTTGGAGTATTCGTCTTTATTCTTGACATTTCTCGACATAATGAAAATAAATCTTCCTTATCTGATTTGTTTTTCTCTCCTGTGGCCCTAAAACTCTTCTGTACTTTAGTATGTAGTGTAGTAAAAAGAAAGAGTACGTGATTTGGGATTTTGTTGGATAAGAAGAATTTTCATTTTACACGCTGACAAAAAATATGATTCACAAAGGTGAATTCTGGTAAAAGCAGAATTTACACAAATATCTGCACTAGGTGGTTAACAGTTACCATCTTAAGTGACCACGGGCTGCAGTTAAAACGTTTCACACAAATTTTGACCCTAATTTTATATGGCCTGAGCTAACAGAAAGAGATCCAACATAAAAATCAATACACTCTAACAAAATGAAATGTAGCAAAAAAATAAATAAATATGAGTATCAGACTATCATTTTAACACTTTGTATAGTGAGTTCCTTGTGCTCGACAAATTAAGATCATAGTTTAAAATTGTATCTAAATAGTCTTACACAGAACAAAGACAGTTTATCGGAAGTATCGGACCCAAATCACTTTCCAAGGTCAGAGGGCACAGACAGTGGGGCGCGCCAACCCTCTGCGGGACAGCCAGGGGAATAACTCAGTGCTGCTGTCATTCGACCTGCACTGTCTGCTACTATTGTCCATTCTGGACAATGATGTCATTGTTGCTGGGTGAAGAAGAGGGACAACAGGTGACATGTAAACAGATGCCAAGTCAACACTGCAGCTTTAAGAAAAGGAGGTGACAACACTCCGAGCCATCAATCAATGAAAACATAAATAACTACTTCAGCTCAGATACTGGTAAAGGTGCTCTAGGAAGTTTCAGGGGAGGGGAGGGGATTTGTTTACATTTGCAAAGTCTGCAGTTAGTTTACAAAACATATTTACTCTACATGTAATTCTTATCATTAAATATTTGTATCATTATAAATGGTACCTGAAAAAAAAAATATAAGACTAGAAGATGACTGTAAACAAAACAGTGGGCCCTGCTGCTGTAAACAATAACAGTTAAACAGTTATTTTTGAGCTAGCTTTCTAACTTCAAACAGTGTTCAAGGGATTCAATGTTCCCATAAGGAAAGTTTGTTTATTCAGATATCAGAGTAAACCTCAGAAATGCATAATTTCTCTGACAAACCCAAAATGACACAGTGCACCTTTAAACATATTGCAGAGTGAGAGGGCATTTTAGACGCATATATTTACAGGTCACTTTCACTCAGTCACACATAAAAAACAAAATGCCTCAATTCGTAGCAAATGGACCCAAAGGCACAAATCAGCAGCGTCTCCACTTCAGCGCTCACACCGACAGACACGACAGCTGATGCTCATTTAGCAAAACGCAAATTACCATCGCAGAGACAGCAAACACCACAACAAAAACACACACTTTCCTCATCACCCAAGGGAGAAAGGCCACAAAGTTAGTTTGTTTGTGTACATTTCTGCTTCTGTACAAGACCTGTGAAAACAGCTGCTCTCGAGGCAGCGAAGGGGAAAAGTGCCCTGTCACCTCACTGAAAGAGGAATCCTACCCTGTTACGAAAGGGTTCAACAGCCCATGCAGTTCTATAAATACAGACGCTTCTCATCTGAGAGCCTCCCAAATAATGAATGAAAAGGTGGATGGCGCTAAAAGCTACAGCTAGCACTTTCATCTGAGTGGCCAAAGAGACGAACAATAGACTGTACGAATAGACTGACAAAGACATAAAGAAAGACAGGGCTAAATCCTCATCAGGTGGCTTCTAAGATCACCTCAGGGCCCGTTTAATGAGTTCTAAACCTGCTTTAGAGGTGCTAATGCTGAAGGTAAGAAGAGCTAAAATGTAGAACCCAGACGATTAAGCCTCCCTTTATTCGACAGTGTGAGCTAACGCAATCTTCTGACCCCTAAATCCTACAGTAGCTCCACAGCTTCTCAAGCGCCCGAAGAAACTTACGAGTCCCGAGTCATCTTGGCGTCGGTAAGGGGTGAATCCGGCACCTCCACCTCAAAGTAAAGTCTGCTGTTGGAAGCGCTTGGTCTAATTCTTCAAGTGTCCACTTTCTCCACCACGGACTGACAGCTGCTTGGCTGGCTCCACGACCCAATGGCTGACTTCAGAGACGGGGAAAGTGAACCGATGTCAAGACGGACAGGGACAGTGGCGAGGCTCCCACCCACCCACCAACTAAACCGCAAGGCCTGCTGGAAGCCCCCCCCCCCAATCCCCCTACCCACACTCACTCACCTCACTGGAGCCAGGGCTAAAAGTGGATCAGCTGTGGAGTGGATGTGGGGGGAGGTTTGGAGTTAATCTACAGTTGGGGGTCATCGGAGAGGGCAGCCAACTACCTCCCCCCCTCCCCTCCCCAAAAGAATGTCTCTCTGCTCTGACCAGAAATAGCTATTCCGACCTGCACACGTCATCAGCCTGGATTATGTGGGGGGGGGGGGTACTTGGGGCCCCCACCATTACAAGGATGACTCACCCCGTTACAGATGTTACCCTCGGTTACCAAAGAAGGAAGCACGCCATACAAATCAGATGGAACAATATTTATATCAGTGACATAATCCGTGCAAGTTGCAGTAAACAAAACCTGGCCCGGGTTTGATGACATCATAAGGTTCACATGTGACGTAACAGTTCACACTTCACTCACATTTCACAGAACAATAAACATTTGTAATGGGATGATCGGAGTCCATTTTTCCTTTCAGTTTTGGAAGTTCTGCAGATGTCCGGCTGCAGTGATGTAGTCATCGTCTTTCAAACACTGAACAGGAGGCAATGTGCTCATTTGTTAATAGAAAGTGTAATTGTTTCGCCCCTGATCCAAACAGCTGTGTGTTTTTGCCCCATGCGGACAGCAGTGTGTGTGCACAGAAGGCTTCAGTACGCTCCGAACCAAGTGCGTGTCGAACCATCTCTCTAGAAGCTTTGCAAAACAGACAATCCCACTAACACGGCCAATCGATGAAGTGACAGGTGTGAACTTCATTCTCAAGTTCTCAAACTTCACTTTTCTCACAACTACTTGCCTCCTGTTTGGTTTGTACAATTGGGTTCAAGACCAAGAATGCCTGCAAGGGTCTTAAAGTATACACCCATACTACAATGTATTGCGTTCGGCGACAAGACAAACAAAAAGACACCAAAGTTTTAGACTTGTGCTTGGGAAGGCAGTGCGATGACAACAAGGCAGGCTTCTATTTGAGCCAATCAGAAGAGGAATAAAGCTTTTGCCTTAAGACACATGTGTCAAACTCAAGGCCCGCGGGCCAGATGTGGCCCGCGACACGTTTTGATCTGGCCCGCGAATCAATTCGGCCGATTTGAATCAATTCTGGAAAAAAAAAAAAAAAAAAAATCATGATTTTTTTTTTTTTTTTTAAATGGAGTCTGTGCCATATCCGCACGTCGCATACACTCCCAACTGTTAGGAAACTTACGTGGCTTACAGCTAGGAATGTCTGCTGAAAGTTCCATAGCTCAGGATTTTAAGCCATGAATTGATGAACTTGCATCTAAGAAGAGCTGCTCACTCCAGCCGCTAGGGGGCAGCCAAAATTAAAAAAAGCAGATTTTAGCAACGTGGTAAATGGCAATCTTGCTTCACCGCTATTAATGTTTCCTCCAGTGCTTTATGGAAAAGTAAAAACCAAAAAAAAAATAATAAAATAAAAAAAAAATATTTTTAAGTGCTGAACAATTAATGTACTAGCCAGCGCGGTGTGTCTGTGGCTCTGCGCGCGCGAAACGAGCAGGAGCATGCTAGTGTAGGCCTACAAGATTTATTTTCTAATTTTCCATGCTGCTTTATTTTTATGTTTTAAATTGGGAAAAACTTATTCCAAAACAACCAATATTGTATTTAAAAACAAATCAAAACAGTGTATTTTGTACTGTCTGCATGTTTGCACAAAATGTGTCCCTGTACATATAGTAAACAAAATTGGACAAAAGTGCCTGTAGTATTTGTGTATTCAAACAAGGAATACACAAATACTACATTATTAGTGCGTATTGGCATCTTTGAGCAAAATACCCCCAAAATTTTTGCTGCGGCGCTCCGCGCCGCACCTCTTATTCCCATGGCCAGCAGCAACCTTTACTAATACATTTCCTGGAGGGTACAGAGATCCCTTTTGATCCGTGATAATGTAGGTTACATATGTAGGCTGAATGATAAAGCATATTACTGAAAAATAAAACTATAGATTTGGAGTTGACATATGTACGTTATTTTGCCATTATTTTACTGGTCCGGCCCACTTGAGATCAGAGAGGCTGTATGTGGCCCTCAAACCAAAATGAGTTTGACACCCCTGCCTTAAGACCTGTTTTGTTGAAGTGATTGACGACAGTTGTACAACCTAGCTTGTTTAAATAATATGGACACTTTCACTGCATTGAATTTAGAAGTACTGAAACGGAAGCTGCCAAGAAAGTGAATAGTTTCAATCAATTAGGTTCAACTAATGTGTATTGTTCAATGTGAAAATATGGCTCAGTTGATAATGCTCAGCCAGAGTGCTTTTGAAATGACGGTATGTTTACAAGTGCACTCAGCCCTGAGTTATAGTTACAGCACAGTGGTGTCCACTGTAAATAGCCGGGCTGCACTCAAGTTCAGGATCAATGTGAAGCCCACTGGATCAATGGAAAGGCAGGAATAGAAATGTCAGGCTTTCAGGCATCCCACAGGGACTCAATAACACATAACTCTTAGGCACATTCTATACATCGCACTCCAAGGTGTTTCAGCTCAATACAAACTCTACGCTGTCATTAAGTGGATGCCAGTGGATTGTGGGTGCAGAGGCGGAGGGTGCCTGCAGGGGGCATGATCCTCCATATCTGTGGCAGCAGTGAAGAGCCGTCCATCACTGATTTTTCATCATTTGAAACTCAAATGACATGGATATATTCTCCAGATGAACGGCAAACACATGATTTATAGGTCTATCTCACGGTCGCATATGGCCTTGACCCTAATAGGATATGTAAGTCATGGGGTTCCTGTAAAACACACCACGGAGGTCAAAGGTCAAATGTATCCGTGTCCGTCTTTCAGGACAAACCCAAGTCAGCCAGGTTGGCTGGTGTGACCCACTGCTACAATATGTCAGCTCTTAAATAGACCGGGCTGTGTATGGATTCCTCATCTGTCCATCACCAAAGACCCAAATAGAAAAAGTATGTCTTTCATCATGACCAATTTATGCCATTCCAATTCAGAACTCAAAGTTAAAATTTGCAGAATCATCCTCTCAACACATTATGTGGATTTAACCAAGGATATCCTAAATGAAACCTGATGAAATATGATCCCATTGATTTATGGAACACTGTTGGCTTCTTGCCTTCTGATGTCTGCCCTCTCCTGCCTCCAGTTCTTTCATATCACTTGATGTGGTAATGAAGTCCTGGCCTTGTCCTTTTACTGTCAATAAATGTGTTTTCATTTGCTGTTAAAGTGGAAAAACAAAATGCATGAGGTTTCTCCCCTTTCCACATAAAATCTAACACAGGCTGAAGGCATATGCTGTACATACATTTACAAGGACACTCCTAACTGGACGTGAGGTTTGTATGCTGTCAGCAGTCTATGAGGACTGATTGCCAGATGGTCAAATTGCTTTGGAAACTCCGCCCCAACACTGAACAATCTTAGGTTATTTGATGTACAGAACAAGGCCATGTATTGATCAAGTCCTCATTTGCACGACCTTCACATTTCTGGGAAGTATTTCTGGGCGAGGATAAATATTACTAAACTGCATTCTAACCTTGAAATGGAAGCTTTTCAAGGTAGTCCTTGTTTTATCCATCAATACTCTCTTAAACAGGAGTTTGTAAATCGGATTTATATTCATATCAATGCAATGGTAAACTATGATTCTCACTTCATTAAGTTAGGTTGACTAATATAATTTTAAGTGCATACAACTCCCTGATATTTTTTTTTTTTTCATTTAACTTTTATTTATCCTCGAGAGACCAATTGAGGGGTGACCCTCATTTTCAATGGTGTCGAGTTATATATATTTTAGGAAATAAGAGGTAGGAACTGTGAACCCATAGTTTTACAGGAGCAATTACTACACACAACCAGTGGAGAAAGAACAGTCAGAAAGGAAGGCAGATAGGCCGTGGCACGGAAACAACCATCATCCATGCCAACAAACCTCCTCCTTGACTAAACCGAGAGAGAGCCAATGTATCACTTCTTTTAAAGTTCCCCCACTCCCCCCTCCTCTCTCCCGTTCTCAAACACACTATCCATTCATTCATCCCTCCCTCTTTCCCTCCGGCCCATTCTTTTGCTCCCTTCTTCCCTCAGAATCTCCCCTTTTCCCACTCGGTCCGTCCTAAACTCTGCACTCTCTCTCTCTCCGTCCCTCATTCACTATCTCTCCTCTCCTCTCCTCAGCTCACCTCCCATGCTAATAGGCCATTGATTTGGTCTCTATGGTGATGTGCTTTTGGTTGCATTGGAGAGGAACGTGTGTGTGTGTGTGTGTGTGTGTGTGTGTGTGTGTGTGTGTGTGTGTGTGTGTGTGTGTGCGTGTGTAGGGGGGAGGGGGGGGCATGATTGTGTAAGAGGCTCTGAGCTACACTTAGTGAGAAAACAATTATTCCAGGTTCTCCCATTTAAATAAGTGAGCTAGGCTTCTGTGTAATTGTGATTCAATACTTAGTTCAAAACAACTTCCTCTTCCACTTATCTGTGAAGTCAACTGGTTCAATCAATGATCTCACTACACAAAAGCCTGTTTCTGTTAACAACCTTTTTATCCCCGTAAGCACACACACACACACACACACACACACACACACACACACACACACACACACACACACAGTCATATAGAACATATGACAGTAACAGTCTGACAAGTGAAACCTGCTGAAAGTTTCGCCAACACTTTGAGCATGTGTGTGTGTATATGAAAAACATAGCTCTGCCAGCATGGTGGTGCTGACTCGGCTATCTGTCTGCAGGACAACAAGCGTTAGCTGTGTTTAGTAGCAACGCTCTGTTGCCACAGTAAGCTCCAAGACTCCCATCTATCAACCTCCAGTGTGGTTACATTGTGGACACACTCGAAAATATGAGTGGGCAAAAGAATGACAAAATAGAGTGAAAGAATTTCCTGTCCTGCAATAATGCATCAATGTGAAAGCAATGGGGTATTACACTGGATGATACTAACCATGAATGAGATGTGGAATTATTTTAAAGGTCACATATTATGCTCATTTTCAAAATTGTTAATTTGTTTTCTCTCTTTAAGCCCCGCCTTCCAAAAAGTCCAGTCTGCTTTGATTGGCCCTTTATCCAACTGTGGGTTGGATTATCACTACCAATTAGATTCAGGGGTGTCTGGGGGGTTTCTTATCCAACATGGAGGTAGGGCTAACTTAGGTTTGTAATGAGGGGGCGTGGCTTCTCCCCTTATAACATCATAACAGTGAACAGTTATTCAGGAAGATTGATCCAATAGCAGAAGCACACAGAGCTTGTTTGAATGCAGATGTAGTATCTGATAAAGATAAGGAGATTTGGACACATTATCTCACTAAACCCAAACCTCAATTATTTCGTCCAATTGAATTTAGAAAAGTTTTATTCATAAAAAGTAGCTAAGCGGCTTTAATGCCTCTCTCAGCTTCTCTATCGGACACAAAAGGTTTCTCAAGCGGCTCCTGCAAGCAAATTGAAAGATAACAGGAGCTTTCATTGTTTTCTACCTGAAGAAATCCACAGCATTACCGCTGCTTTGCTGACACAGAAATTATCTTCACAGACTTCTGCCACATCAGTCGCACAATTTTACACAATAATAAGCGCCTCTGAATATCAGCAGGATTCTATCGCATAGGAAAAATGCTGAGGTCAAACAGCGCTGGAGGGGGACATGCAGCTACAGAGAGCCTGCATGGTGATAAAGATAAACCGCAGTGAGAGTAGTATTCAACCAAAAAAAATCTCATCCAGTTTGCATACAGATATTGCCTCTTTACCACTAAAATTCAGACAGGGAACAGCCATGTTCCATTTCTCAATATCAAAACACACCACTGTCTTTTCTGTACATCAGATGAGGAGGGCAAGAACATGGTTGTGTTTACTGACAGGCACAGCTTTTCAAAAATCTTCCTTCAAGCATCATTTAACAAAACGTGTGTCAACTTTCCAACTGATGTGCTTTTTAAAAAAAATGTTATGAAGGGAAAGCAGTTTGTGTAAAGATGTGTTTGGGACCATTCCCCCTCTGCCTCTGCCTGGCCCAGTTAGTGCTGAGCCTGTGGAATTCCAGCATTCACACAGGGGTGAGTGTGTTTGCGAGAGTGTTGGTGGTTTATTTAGGACATCCACGGGCCGTTTCCTGGGGTTTGCGAGTGTGCGTGCCGTCTGTGTTTTGTTACGCTGTTTCTGCTGCCAGTCCCCGCCCCCCCCTCCATCCCCATAGCAAGGCTGTAAAGGCTGAAGGCTTCTGCAGACGTGGAAGACAACCAGCTACAGGAAGTATAAGCTCCGTGACACAAAATGGAGACACTCATCAGAATCGGAGACGGTCTCAATAGTTTCGCAACGACTTGATGATGACCAGATGAGAGCTCAACCACGGAGACTCCACAGTCTTGCATCCTACAATCCACTCACACACACAAGCCAAAAAACTAGGCCAAAGATTACAATTAATAGAATACAAGAAGAAGAACAGGTCGCCATGCCAACATCTAGTGTGAGTTACTTTGCCATCAAAGGGACGGTAAGAAAAGTGTTTAGACAACTGTATAACAAGACTAAGTTTGCGTCGACAAACATATACACGAGTAATTTTGGTTCATATACAGCAGCATAGTTCAGAGAGATCAATAATATAATACCACGTGACAAATTCAGCTTTGTTTTTAAAAAGGTACTGACCAGTAATATCTGGACATTTGGAAAAATGAGTTATACCGTAGCGGATGTAATCGTTTTAGTCCTTTTATTTCACCTGACTGCTTCGTCACTTTCATTTCATTGACACTTTGACGCTTGTAGAAAAAGTGTAACACAAACAATATTATAATTACAGCAGAAAAGTATTGGATGTTACTATTTCACTTGGTCTTATTAATGTGTTGTTGTTGTTGTTGTTGCTGCTATTTTTCTGAAGGCAAATGACTGTCACACACCATGGAGAAAAAAAATCTATAATTATTTTCAAATCAAGGCGAGATACTGGAGGCAAACACATTTAGTCAAGCACTGGTACATTTTGAGATTCATTTTGTTGGGCTATTTTGCTTCCATAACATGTCAAATGGACTCATAATTAGTTAGATATTACCAAATTGCATATTTATTCAAACATTTAACTGCAGTGTCTCATTTTTGAAGACTGTAAACAGCCAGCAGTGCAAGCCCTCATTAATAATCTTCTTAGTCCTTTTATTTTTCCTGTCTGCTTCGCAACCCTCATTTCTTTTAAGACTTTGACACTTGTAGAAAAAGTGTTACACAAACAAAATATTATAATTAAGAGGCTTGTTGTTTTGCTGCTGTGACTCTAGAAAAAGAGAAAACTATAATTATTTTTAAAATGAAGAAAGTATTTTTGAACCCCGTCACTGTGCCCGTTTGTTTCGGGGATGTTTTACAGCACCGAGGAAGACATTGGAAGGAGAAACTCTGAGTCGCACACAATCCATGTTGCAATCAACCTTGAGGCGAACAGGTGAAAAGCAGATTGATTGTGCCGGGCCTCCGTACCCGCTGGGGTTTACAGTGGTGAGATTAGGTCCAGATGAGATGAGAGCGACCTTACACACACACAAATATAAATCATCTGGGGGGTTATTAAACTTACTGGTAGGCTGACATGTGTGTGTTTGTGTTTGTGTGTGTGTGTGTGTGTGTGCACATATCTTGTTCCTGCTTCCTTTACAAAGCCTTGACAGAACATGTGTGCAGGTACTGTAGGACCTTAAAAAGGTGCACTATGTAACTTTGGGGGTGTCAAAGAAGTGCATTTTTTCAATGGTATATTGTCATATCTGAATAAACAAACTTTCCTAACAGGAATATTGGATCCCTGGAACACTGACTGAAGTAAGAAAGCTACCGTAAGTTATTGTCTTAATCTAGTCTTATATTTGGTTCCAGGTGCCTCAAAAATAGTTTTCTTTTGATTTATGATGATAGAATTGTTCAACACAAAGAATTACATGTAGAGTAAAGATGTTTTGTAAACTAACTGCAGGCTCTGCCAATGTAAACAAATTCCCCTACCCTGAAACTGCATAGTGCACCTTTAAAGCCCATGTGAAAAGATTTTTTTTAAACTATTACCGACAGTTGAAATATAATCGACTTGGGCCATCGGCTCACATGAAGATCCATGTGACAACAAACACATTCTTTATGGTTTTTCCCAGTGAGTCAGTGAGGCCCATCGGATCGGATGGAAAAGCCACAGCAGTTTTCTAGCTAGCTGCAACATAATATACCAGCTAACCACACAACAAAGTAGTCAAAGGAATGCTTTCTGCTTTTTACTTTCCAATCCCATTTATCACTGCCACATTCTCATTTTGAAAGAAACTTGTGATGTGTTACAGATCCGTTTGAAAGGAATTAAGGCTTCGAAAAAAAGATCAACAAAAAACTCCACTAGCTTCTTTTGGCATAAATGTCTGATTGCTGCCACATCAGTCAGGCTCACAAGTGTTTGAGATATCCAGCGGACAGATTCTGGAGAAACTGAATTGAAAACACAAAACGGGTGAAAGTAAAAAAAATTAAGTAATAGCTTTCAATGTTTGGGTTTGTAATAATGTGTGCTTTCCGCGGTATCAAGAGAAAAAGCACGCAGCTAAACATTTTGGTTCCAAATTTAACATCTGCTGTTTGCGAAGCCACATTCTGAACGATAACAGAGCATGTGCATACATTTTTTTTTGTTATAGAATGGGATTAAGAATAAAAAGAATGTTACATAAGTAGTGGGTTGATTAAAAAAAGGCCCCTTTTAACAAGCTGAATCCTCCATGTTAGGTAACAGTGTATATAGTAGGGAGAATACTGGGAATCGAAAAACAAACTGGTTATCTTTGACATGCATCATCACAAATCCCATCCTCTGCACTGTGCACTGTCAACTGACAGTACAGTGTTTCATGGAGCTAACAGAAGATCAGAAAAAAACAACATTTCCCAAAACACATTTATTTTTCAAATGTCGTGTTTTCTGTTATTTATTTATTTATTTATTTATTGCTAGATTTGGGCATTTTTAATCTTTATTAGATAGTTCACAGTTGAAATGGGGAGACAGAGAGAGAGGGGGGGATGACCTGCAGTAAAGGTCCACAGGTCAGACTCAAACCCGCAACCACTGCAACGAAGGCTGGAGCCAATATGATACACGCTCTATCCACTACGCCACCACAGCGCCCCGTTTTCTGTATATTTGTTGTGTTTTTTGAAATGTTACAATTGCTCTCTGAAATGTTGTTGACCATCAGGGCCACCGTACATTTCCACTCAAAACAACACTCACACCAAAGTATTATGTGGCTTCCCTAACGTGATTAACTGGATTCTTTGTTTCTATTCTGTATGTTTTATTCCCATCTCAAGTCTTACAAAACAGCCGATAAGAGTGAAAGTGCGCTGGCCGTATTTGTGTGTTTAGTCGGTCTTGACTCAGCAAGGAATGTCTCAATGACAACAGGAGCTCAGCCAAAGCATCAGCAAAACACACAAGAATCCCTGATGAAGCTGCCAGCTCGCCCTCCCCTCCCCTGGCTTTGCATTTTCTCAATTAGTGAAAATATTTATGGGAGTAGTGGAGTAGCTTTAAGCCTCCCTATCGCTCCCGTGTTAAGAAAACCCCATTTAGTCTATTATAAACCCTGTACTGTCAACCCTCCCCTTCTGATACATCATTCTAGGTCCAGGAGCTCACTGCTGTTTCTACAGTGGACACAAGCAATACTATGAAAACAGTGTGCACAAATTGAGTGTGAAAAAATAATAGACATATCATAAGCTTGGCCGATAACAAGCTCCCTAAACAACTCTGGGCTCTGAGTTGATTTTGGTTTAGTGGGCACACCATGTAGTTCCAAACAAGATCAGTACATTGAAACGGGTGGTTTGATCCCTTAGGTCCAATTAAATTTGAATTTCTTGATGTCACTGTTTTTTATACCAATCATGTGCGCAGAGAGCCAGCACAATGTCATCCAGCTCAGCTTGAGAAGTCTCTAATGTGGATATGCTCTTAAGTCCAGTAGCCTACAGGCAGTATGAGGAGTTTTACTGATATTGATATATCTGGGAGTTATTCTGAAAACATTGCACTGACTGATTCAAAATTATATATATAAAAAAATGTATAACTTGGATAGTCTGGACACCCTTTGATTTTCCTGTGTTTTTTCTTTTGACAAAAAGACTTAGCCTACTAAGCAGAAGATTTTACAGATGAACAATGCTGTCGGAGTAATTTCTTGTAACTTATGGGCCATCCAACCCATACGTACAAAACTGCTACAAACTAATATCTAGAGCCTGGCCACTGTGCTTCTCCTGGGCCAGAGATGGACTTGTAGTGCCATCCAAAAGGTAATACTAGGTTGTTTATTGACCAACAGACTCATTACTCTGTTAGAAGATCCAAAAAAATATAATTCTTGCCAATTTATTAAAACGGTACAGAGTGGTTTGCAGAGCACAATTATAGCAGTTTAATTTGGCTAACTTGCAAATAAATTGACTCAGCCTATTAAAGACTTGTAACGGCATTGATCCTGCCCTTGATTTTATGGGAAATAATGAGCGGCTGGGGTGGGAGTTTTTAATGTTTTGAGGCGGCCATTTTATCAATAGAATAATAATAACCCATCCACAGAGAAGGAAACAGAAGACAAGTGGGACAACAGTGTTAATATTCAGACAGCGCTGCTAAGCATCCAGACATTCTTAAGCCTGGGTGTGTGTGTTAGAATGTGTCTTTAGTGAGCTTTAGTGTGTCATTTCAGGGCACTTTCCCATTTATCGTTGCGATTCGAATCAGGAACCAATTTGTTACAATGGTGCATACTGCCTTGTGTTTTGGTGGACACATTTTGTGATGCGCAAAATAAACTGTTCTCTAATTGGGCCCAAATTCCAGGCACTAAATTAACGGTAAACAAATAAACAAAGAGTCAAACTAGAGCAGACTGTTTCACAAATAGATTAACGCGCCATTTTCCAATTTCACAATGGAGGGAATTAAACTACGTGGGTGGATCTTGGCCCTAGTCATGATTGATTACATCGTTTGCATTTATCAGCGCTGTTGTTTTAAGGATGGAGTCAGTGATTCTGGAGTACGCTTGTTTTCAAAACCACTTTTTGTCAATGTCAGTGAATATCTCCTCCCTGTCCATACACAGCCTAGGCTCTGTAAACTGGTGCGTAAACAAAGGGTATGTAAATAAAGGGGGACCCACCATAGCTAGTAGCAACAGTTTACAGAGATTAGGCTGTGTATTTAAAACCATATTTATTTTCAGGGCACACACAATAATGACAGGTAGCAGAACGTGACGAGATATTTACTGATTTTGACAATAAACAAACACCGGGCTGAGGAAATTCTTTCAGGCTCCAATAAACATGAACATTTAGAGATATTAACAGTCGTCATAACAGTTGTCAGGGGCCTGATGAATTGGCCACGTTAGCTGTGTGAAACAATAGCTACGGTCCATCTGTTAGTGTGGGCGTGAGAAAGACAGAGAAAACTGAGGGAGGCGATCGATTGAGATGTGCAGCGCCAGAATAGGAAAAGATGACAGAAGAACGGCAACACATGAATGAATGGAGAGAAGGAGAGAATGGCAGTGGAAAAGAGGAGGGAGAGAGGGAACAACAGATTGTATTTTTACAAGCTGAAAACATAATTCAACTTTCAAAAATCTCCCGAAGAGCTTATAATTAGGGCTGTCAAATTAACGCGTTAATTTCGATTAATTAAGCACAGAAAAATTAACGCGATTAAAAAAATTAACGCAGATTAATCGCACTTCTATAATGCCCTTTGACCCGGTACAAAAGTGGTGCGTAGCTGCACCGAGCTGCACCTGAAGCAGACACAGCCCGCGCGGGTGAAAGGGAGAAAAGTAAAGAGAGAAGCAGGGGGCCGAGGGCTCTATAGACGGTTTAATAAGCATGAAGGTAGGAAGACATCTTACTTTATTCTCCGCAGCCAGTGTCTGTGCATTATTGATTTAGTGGGTGCAACAATGTAGGCTAGGTTCAAAACAGTATCTCTCAATCTTTCTCCCCGTGTCTCAATTTTGTTTGCTAGCTGTCTCGTCGTCCGCGTAAACGTGTGTGTGTGTGTGTGTGTGTGTGTGTGTCTGTGTCTGTGTGTGTGTGTGTGTGCGTGTGTGTGTGTGTGTGTGCGTGTGCGTGTGCGTGTGCGTGTGCGTGTGTGTGTGTGTGTGTGTGCGTGCGTGCGTGCGTGTGTGTGTCTCTCAATATTTTTGCCTATGAGTACCACGATGGTGAATGAATCGGCATAAGCATCTGTGGCAGTGCAGCGCTGTCTGTTGTGGAGACAGAAGTTACGAGAGACGGAGAGAGAGAGAGAGAGAGACTAGCAGGCTATACAGCTGTTTATAAACAGGTATAAAAGTGTCATAAAAGTATGCGATTAATTTAGATTAATTAATCACAGAGCCTGTAATTAATTAGATTAATTTTTTTAATCGCTTGACAGCCCTACTTATAATGCATCCTGCTCGATGAATACACACATTTTGATGAGGAAAAATAACACGATAAAAAAGGTGGAATATTCGCTTAAATCATTTTGATAGCAATGATTTTCAGGAAGGGAGACTTTTCCTAATGTGAAGAGACTGGGGCGGCAACAAAAATCTACATTTTAACATTAACAGAGCTGATTTATTTAACTCTTTATATCAAAACGAAGAAAATAACAGTGAAATTGAGAGATGGAGAAAGACACAGAGAATGAGGGATGGAGGAAGAGAGACAGAGACAGAGAGAGACAGAGAGAGAGAGAGAAAGACAGAGAGACATTAGCTGTGAGGCGAAAGTGAATTGTTTCTCTTTATCTTGAGCTGATAAGAGCAGACTGGGCTCACACACAGTGGGTGATGTAGGACAGACACTGCTCTAGGTCTCAATACTCCCCAGCTCCCTGTCCTTATCAGTAGCACTCAAGCCCAGTCACACATATATCACTTCATTATTATATCAGCTGGGCACTAGTTTTTCTAGCAAACATTGCTCAGCAGGGAATAGTTCATTTACTGGGAACACACACAATATACTTATTGGTAGGATGCATTCGTATGATAATTTTGGTATTTCATTGACCTTTAACAAAAAGGAAATTAATAGAATATGGCTACAGAGCCTAGGCCCTGTATTACAAAATAGATGATTTTTTTAGCACACACACCGTGGGGAAAGGTATCGGATCATGAGGAGATCTTCATTCATTTCACTGCTTGATGACAAAGTTATTTTGTCAACAAGCATTCTCTTAATTTTTCTGACTGCACCTTTAAGTGGCACCATGGCTATAGTAAACATGGCACAGCAGCTGTACATAAAGCTACATCCACTCGTGCTCCTTAAACACTCACAAACCCAAAAGCACATTACTGCTTCACTGCTACCACCAGAAGACACAAGGCTTTTACTACGGCTAGGCAGCCTAACACCAGTTAGTGTGTTGTACTATCGACTTGTACAGACTGTAGTTTTGTGACCCTCGACCTGAGCAGAGACAACACACACACACACACACACACAGAGAAAGGATAGAGGACAGACAGCTGCTGAGGGAAGAGGGGACAGATGGACAAACAGAGCAGCCACCTGTCTCTCCTATTCACACACATTTACACCCAGACACTTAGCTTACCTTAAACCAGACTCATAGCATCCCATCACACAGGCCCACCCATGGGTTCACACAGTCAGCCACACACACACACACACACACACAGTCAGCCACACACACTTATACAAGCAAGGCAGCATGCTTCAACAGTTGGCAGTGGCACATAAAGGTCCTCGGCTCGGTGAGTGAGAGAGAGACCATCTAGTGTGGACTGGATCAGCACACACACACACACACACACACACACACACACACACACACACACACACACACACACACACACACACACACACACACACACACACACACACACACACACACACACACACACACACACACACACACACACACACACACACACACACACACACACACACACACGGTAGGGTATTGGGCATTGGGCTGGCAGAGCTATTACAGCCTGCCACATAAGCCTCTTCCAGTTTTTGCTACCAGAGACATCTGCTGCCTGAGGTAACGTGTGTGGATTCAGCTATTACACTGATAAGACAACTACGCTGACAGCAACACTGGGAATATGATCTGCATGAGATGGGCTTGTGTATTTGATGTATTTGCATTGAATATTTTGTATGCATTGTTGTTTTGAATTTGTTTTGACTCGACATCATTGAAAATGAGGGTCACCCCTCAATTGATCTCTCGAGGATAAATAAAAGTTAAATGAAATGAAAATATATGTGCAGGAGCTGAAAAACTCAAAGGGATTGGGATATAAGGTCATTTGGTTCCTTCAGGTACAAATGATAAAAATTAAAAATAAAAAGATTCTGACTGCAGGCGCCGCGTGTCTCTCTTTAACCTTTATTGAGCAACAGGCAGACTTGATTTTACAATTTCACATGACGTCACTGAAGCACACTTGATTCATAAAGACTGCATTAATGTCAGCACAGCCAATTAAACACTATTGTTCGGTTCAAATTAAAAGCTTGTATAATAAGGGTTAGTTTTTTTTCCTTACTGTAATTCCTGTGGATGGTATTGTTCATATTTTTCTGACGGTGCTACTACGAGTAACTGGCTATTTATTAGGGCTGTGTCAAAAAATCGAAATATCGATATATCGCGATACTTAGTTTCCCGATATCAGTATTGATTTTTTTTTTTTTTTTTGCTTTTCAAGGCTTTATTGACAGTGCAGATATACAGATATGAAGTGGGGCAGAGAGGGAATGAAACAACCATGGGTCAGATTCAAACCCATGTCTGCTGTCAGGCCTGAGCCTCTAGGATACTGACTATTGAAGTTAGATCAGTTTTGTTTATAAAAATACTTAAGATTCACTGTGTCACAAAAGCACACTGATGTGTTTTCATTTTCATTGTGTCCTGTACAGTTAGTACAAGAGTGAATTGGATTTGTTATTTTGATGTTAAGCAGCTGCAGCAGTGTTTGATCATTTGCCAAAACCAAAAAAAGGAAGAAAAATAGTAAAGGAAGTTGTGAATGAAATAGTTTTGACTTCATTTGTCTGTGCAACTATCAATATATTGTGCTGTTATGTTTGACAAGGCAACTTGTTTATGGAATATCGCAATATATCGTGATATATCAAGATACGCAATATATCGTGATATATCGTATCGTGACCAGTGTATCGTGATACGTATTGTATCGCGAAGTCCTTGACGATACCCAGCCCTACTATTTATAGTAGTCTCCCAAGAAAAAATGTAATTCAAGTCGCCTGTGACTTTCTACAAACAGACTGTGTACTCACTCACTACACTATATGAACTTGTAGAGTACACCTGGCTGTGTTCATTCACACTGAACTTTGTAAACCAGAAACATGAGAGTATTCCTGTTTGATGGATGAGGCAGCCAAGTTGCCCTAATATCCAAGTGTGTCACATCTCTGTCAAATGAGCGAGACATATCGCTTAGAGTCAAAACAAAGAGTATAAAAAAAAATCTAGATGTATGACCCCCTGCAGTGCTGCATCTTACTAGCAATGTCTACTCTGGAGATTACTGTCTGAGCTCCTCGAGCCCACGTCCAGAAGACAGACAGACAGACACACAAAATAGAAGAAAATGTTTACAGCACTCAGACAAAGCATGTAGGAATACCGTTAGTTAAGGTTTCCTCCTTAACACATATTTTACTGCAAAACCAAAAATGAAATTACCCCCCCCCCCCCCCCCACACACACACACACACACACACACACACACAGCAAGGGCTGAACCGACAGTAAAGGTGAGACACGATGACAACAGCAGATACTGCCCAGAGTAATTAGAGCAGCCAAAGTCAAGCTAACAGCTCAACTACACCCACAACTGTTTGCGTGGGTTCTCAAGTGTCGGCGACAGGTGAGGAGCAGGCGTCTTCGGGGTAGCAGCTGTGTGGCTGTTGGCTGCACACACACCACAGACCTCTGAAACTTTAATGAATGGTAGCAGACAGTGGCTGGTATTTAGAGATGTGACGCCGCTTTGAGAAACAGGTTTTACTGTGTTAGTTCTGCTAGCCTATGTGGGTCTCCTTTTAGATTAAAACAAGATAACAGGTGGGTGGAGGAACGGGCTTTTACAGGGATTTCCCCTATTTCTGACTCTGGACCTAGTTACAAAGGCACACAAAAAAACCTTAAAATGACAAATACTGTACGTGATGCCATTTTGGTTACACCGATGTATTTTTATCTAATCAGCCAATATTCATGAAGATTGAATTGTTTTGCAGATGTTAGACCAATCACTGATGCTTACACTGATAATTAAAGAGTTAACAGGGGCCGTTTTCAAGTAAAAACTTGTCCAGACATGAAGAAAAATATAACCTTATTTTGAGTGTAAAAGTGAGAGGAGAGGGCAGGGATGGGAAGACATAGAATTAGAACAGTGGAACTGCATATCAACTGTGTTATAATTTAAACAGTTAAAACACTTGCTGTTTGGTAGGGATGGCAGAGTGAGTAATAAACTATCCTCTTTCTCAGTGCAGCCTGTTGAACACAGCTGAGCGCGGGGAGTTCATGTGTCAGATGAGTCTCTCTCTCTCTCAGTGCACGGCCATTGTGTGAGGGGAACAAAGCTGGAAGAAGTTTGTCTGGGGTCGCTGCATTATGGAGGCCAAATGAGGTCTCTCTCTCTCTCTCTCTCTCTCTCTCTGAGCTGCGACTCTTTCATTTAAACTTTCCTCCACTCATTCATTCAACGTCCCAGCAAGGCTGCAATCGGCTGAACAAAGAGTGTCAATTGGCGGCGTTGTTGTGTTGCCTGGACGACCACTTGTGATGACGGAACTATTTGGGGGAAGGGGGGGGGGGGTTCAGGGGCAGCAGCATGGCAGAGACATGATACCTTGTTGTGGAACTTAACTACTATGTGTCTGTTGTCGGTGTGTTTTTTGCACACATAGCCTGAACTTCATGCCATTGATATTGCTCAATATTCCCTCATTTTTCAGGTTCAAAATTGTAATTCAGATTTTTTAAAGAAACTGCTTACGACAGCCGTTTTATTTTTGCACTTTTTTCCAATCGAGTTCAGCCATGTATTACTTCGCCAACTTGCGCAGGTGGAGTGCAGCTTATCAGTCCGTCTGACCCAAACTCCTTAAAATGACTGCACTGGTCGCCATCTCCATAAGGTAGCACACTAACTATGCCTAAGTACCTCATTCAACCCCACTTCAAAACATATTGAACTATTCCTTTAAAAGCAAGAGATAAAGATTCTTTTCCGTGCTTTGATCGCGACTGTTTGCCTGTAAATCATTAGCTTCAGATGGAGTTGATGGGGAGAAGCTTATCAGTTCATGGAGTCCTGTTTAAGTGGAAAAGAATGGAATAAACAGGATTAACAGAAGTCACTCTCTAATCACTTTAAGGTGCAGACAGACAGACAGACAGACAAGGAGCTGTTTTCAAAGTTTCCATATAAACTGACAGAAGCGCTACTAAAGATATTTTACGGATGTTGGACATGCCATTATGTAGTGCAAAGGTAAATGTGCCTGAAGCAAAAGCATTAAAACACACACTTGTCAACAGTAATGTGTGTGCGTGTGTGTGTTGCATCTGCACACAGTGAGGTGATAGAAGGTTGAAGGAGTTAACAGCCAGTGAGGGAGCATCAATAATCCCTTTAGCCATCCAAACCCTATTCAGTGTGTGTGCGTGTGTGTGTGTGTGTGTGTGTGTGTGTGTGTGTGTGTGTGTGTGTGTGTGTGTGTGTGTGTGTGTGTGTGTGTGTGTGTGTGTGTGTGTGTGTGTGTGTGTGTGTGTGTGTGTGTGTGTGTGTGTGAGTCTGTTCCCCCCTAAAAGTCAAGTTATCCATTTCATCTATTTCCTGACTGGCTCTCTCTGGTGTATTTTCCACTGTCTGCAAACGGCCAAAAAAAAACACACAAAGAGAGAAAAATGTAAGAAGAGGAATTTCCTATCGATTTGGATCTGTCCAGAGCTGCTGCTTGGTGCCTCAGCCATGTCCACAGCATCAGTGTGTGTGTGTGTGTGTGTGTGTGTGTGTGTGTGTGTGTGTGTGTGTGTGTGTGTGTGTGTGTGTACCCACAGGGGGAAGAGTGGTGCTTAGCAGAGGATAAATCAGGCCCGCGCTGGTTCCGCCCCATTCAAATACTACACTATATAGGCCCTCTGTGATGATCACCATTGCAGCGTTTACGGTTTAACTCACTTATTTCACGTGGAAATTTAAACAGTACTGATTTGAATTTTAGGCCACAGTGATTATCAATTTGCCAGTATATGATATTATATTATCGATAATATATCAGAGCAATGTCAGGATCAAACAAGAAAAATGTCTGAGCTGCCAAACCAATCTTGAAGCACAGTTTTTTACAGTTTTCACCCCTCACTCACGTTTCATATTTATCCAATAAAAAAACTACAATCAAATGGAATAAATTTGCTTCTGCGTCACATTTGTGCTCCGTCCTCTGCCAGCCTACCTTGTCTCCTCACTGCACACTGACCAACAGAGCTGAAACTGCATAAAATGAATATTAGCAACAACAACAAAAAAGACTAGTGCGGATAGAAGGGAGAGGGGGAGAGGTTGGCAGAGCAGAGAGATGCACATTCATGAGCTGTCGTGGTTCATCATGTTAGTTAGCCCGTCCAGCGCGCGCCTGTAGCCGCTCAAAGCCGCACCAATGACCAACCGCCACGCACTGTTGACTGGCACACTGTCCCAAACACCAAGACACACTGAGGAACTAAATACAGTGGCAAGACCTCACACACACACACCTCTGCACAGCTCAAAAACACACCAGCAAAATGCACAGATGCACTGTATACATGGTGCTGCATATGGATCTTTTTTTTTTGTTAGCATGTTTGCTAATAACTTGCAGGCAGGGTTGGTGTTTAAGCATGTGTGTGTGCATAAGCGAAAAAATGTATGTAATGCAGCCGCAGTACACTTCATCCTGAGAGCCATCTGTACACCTAGACCTAGTCACACACAGTTGCACGCGCACCCACACACACACACACACACATATAGGCTAGGTCTCAGAGCTAACCCTGCCCCCAGGTGCAAACACCAAACTGTAGCTTCACAGCATTCCTCCTTCTCATACACAGCTATAGTGATGTCAGTGGCAGGAGCACACCAAACCCACAGGGTGAGCACAACACCTCATGAGCTACACACACAGCCCTCCTGTCAATCAATCACTCACAAACACACCTTAGCCAATACCTATTACTATTGATTATCAGTGCCCACAGTCTGTGACCCTTTCAAGTGGACAGTAATACTCTTCCATTTCAAATGAACCTCATTACACTACAATTAGGAAGCCGTAAAAAGTTGACAATTCTTTCACTTAATAAAAAGTGATTGCACTGCAGTTGAGTTACTTTTGTCTTTATTCATTCATTTCAGCTACAATCAATACCGCTAACACGCTACAGTGACATTTTTAGCGATGGTGAAAATATGAGCGAGTGTGGGTGCAGCCTCAACAGGTGTGTGTGAGCTTGTGTGAGAGAAGTGGAACAGAAGCGCCAGTGAGACGTTGCTGCTAATCTGGTTTCACACCTTCTCGTTGTGATCCTGCAGGGAAGTCACACCAGAATAAGAGAACGTCTGCCTTCTCCCAGGTCTGTACAACACTGCAACTGTTGACCGAAACATTGTCTGAGTTCCTGTCACATATTTCTGGACATTTTTAGTCATTTGCTACAAACACATGTAAAACTTTTTACAGTGTCACACAAGACATAAGAGTTTGAAATACACAGTTCAATTTATGGTCTAAGTTATAAGGTCTGTCTCACTTAAAGCTGGGGTATATGATTTCTGATTGGTCAAAGTTAACATGAGCTGTAAACTTTGACCAATCAGAGCGAGGCTCCGATTCTCTGTTTTTATTGGCTGTTGGGACTGTCCATTCACTTTGGCACGACTTTGTTGGTGTAGAGCGTGTCAGGGAGGGACCATAGGGGACAAGTGGAGCGGTTGAGGTATTTGAATTTGAATCTCTATCCCAACTGCCATTTTCTCCCCAAATCCTCCACCCCAGCTTTAAGGCAAAAGCTAATAAAAACACTCAATTAAATGCATGCTGTAGTTTCTTTAACCAGCAGAGAAAAAAATGTGTCTGCTGCATCATTAGGCCCTCATGTAGAAATTAATTGTCAACAGTATTGATTGGATGGCATCATGTCTCTCTTTATATTGATTAAAACATTGGAGGATTAATTATTGACAAGCAGCAGATGTTTACTGTTCACAGTCAGGACCAGAAGAGAACACAAGCTCAGGGCAAAAGTTCCCCCATGTTTCAATAAGATTTCTGGGAAAAAATAAGCAATAATTGTGTAAAAAAACACAGGTTTGTGAAGGCTTCTGATAAAATAAATAATACTGGATTTATAGTGGTGACTATACAGACCATATCAAGCAAAAAGGAGCTTTGGCCATGACATCATTGATCCACATTTATTCCACTTTCTTTGTGGTTGTTTCTGTATCAGTTACAAGCTTTTGACGATGTACTGCCACAGCACTCCCACACTATGCAGTGTACACTGTTTAAACTGTAGGTCAAAATGTGTGTTGAAGAGGAGCAGTCAGAGTCCTTACTTATTAGCACTATGACAAGCTACAGACAGGGGACAGTGGCGTGGTGCTCGACTGACTTTATTTATGTTGAGCCCAGTGCAAAGCTGAACAGAGTGTCCATCTGTCATTGGATTGCAAAGGGCATTATTTGCCAACTGGAACAAAATGACACATCGGAAAAGGCAGAAAAAAAATGAAAGAGAGTTTATTAACCTGAGTGTCTATGGGGTGACTCATCATAAAAAGACAAGGGAAAAGGGCAGAGTTAAACATCAAGCACACGCACAGACACAGACACACACACACACACAGTGGTAGTATACTACTGTACAGATTAGAGACAGAGGTTGCTGGTTTGAACCACAGGTCAACAAGGAGTCTAAGTGTTTCAAAGTGAGTGAGCGATTCCCCATTAGTAGATATTGGTGAGACACACTTGAGCAAGGCACTTAACCTTCAGCTGCAGCAGTGAGAATGTGTGCTCGGGTTAAAAGCAGTAACTGTACAGCACATGACTTTAGCTGGTCTTTCCTTATTTCTCTACCATAAAGGGTGATGGTTAAAATGTATCATAAATCAAACAATTAACAACATATGAACAAATCCTTATGTTATAACATTCGGAATAGTACTAAGAATGATTATGGAAAGTTAAAGAGGACCTATTATACTACTTTTCTGGTCTTAACTTCTTGTTTTACACTGCTATAGAGCAACCTGACACGAATCACATCACAAAAAACTATGTAGATTTTCGGGAAAATCTTTCTCTTGTTTTGGCGATCCAGCACGTCCTGTCAACACTTGAGTGTGTGTGCTTTGGGCATCTCCGCTCCCTCCGCCTGTGCTTCGGCAATCTTCGCTTCATAGGTCCTCTTTAAGTTGATGTAAGTGCTTTAGAAGTTGAGCTTTTTGCTTCAGAGTATTGAAAAACACTAGTGTTGAGTTGAGTCAAGTCCGTTAAAGATTGTTGTATAGGAAAAATATTCAGACGCAATCCAGCAAACAAACATGGTTTAGTAAAATAACATTTAATGTACATTTAGGAAATGATTTATTCATACTACTATGAAAGAAGACATGTGATAGAAGTAAAATAGAGAAAAATCTTAAAATTGACGAGTGGTTGAAAATAACTATGTTTTTTGCCTGCTGTGTCTCTCCTTAAACACAGTGGTAATCTGTGACTGGCTACCCGTGGCTACACTCGGAATTCAAAGTCACGTCTTTCACTCTAGTGAATCAGCAATAATCCTGGGAGAACTGTGTGTGTGTGTGTGTGTGTGTGTGTGTGTGTGTGTGTGTGTGTGTGTGTGTGTGTGTGTGTGTGTGTGTGTGTGTGTGTTGTGTGTTGTGTGGTGTGTGTGTATGTGTGTGTCTCAAACAAGCTGTGATTACTTTCCTCCTTGGTTTGACTTCTGACAACGGCCGGTCAGCAGACGGCTCAAACACAAGACGTGACACGTGAGGAATGAAACTAGTTTGGGAATAAAGGGGGAGCAAAAATTGAAAAAAGCAGCCCTTGTTTGAGCAGATAGACAGGGGGAAAATGAAAGAGTGAGATTAAGGAAGGATTGACGGAGGAGAGGGAGGCTGCAAAAGGGAGGAGAGGAGAGGAGCAGATGGTGCAAATGCAATCAAAAAAATCTCCCCAAAAAACATCAAAAGGGAAACCACTGGAGCAAAAATAAATTCATTCTCTTGCTATTTGTTTCCGTGTGCATGTACTTATTATTTCATAGCTCTGTCCACCTTTCAGATACAGTCAGAATAGCACAGAGAGACGGAAACAAGAGAAAGGGGACAATGAAGGGAAATAAAAGAGATTGCATTGGTTTAGTTTATGGGACGATTAGGTCAATGCATCTGATTAGTCTTTTCCGGATAATTCTTTCTGGACATTTTTTCATAGTAATTATTCAAGATTATAGTCTCTGTCCGGGGAATAATATTAAGTCGCATCAATCGCTCTGCATGGATTACCAGGCTGACCCGCGGGGAAAACTTGGATCAGTCTGTGCCTTTTTCATGGCGGACAATAATATATTAAAAGCGCTATCGAAAGAGATTTCTAAGCCTGCGTAATGACTTTGGCATACGATTAAATATCATCTTTACAGTCTGGGGGACATTTTTTTTTTCCAATGTCCGCTCGATTCGGCTTATGATCAATTTGTATGAGTAAAGAGGAGAAGCGGACACAAGGTGCCTTCAGAGTATACTGACCAATGTCACACAGTCCTTTACACTGCTAGGTAACATTCAGCTGCACAATAGGACAACGCATAGGAGTGTTATTGAAGAGATCTCAAGCCCTGGGAGTTCGAAAAAGACCGCCATATTGGATAGTCAAATTGAATGTGAATTAGGGTTGTCCTGCTCCCTGGTTTAATGAAGTCATACCTCTATGATGATGGAACAGCAACAACATGCTCTATTTGTCTTCCCTGTAAAAGGAGAGACCAGACATCTATATACACCATGACTCAGCTGCTTTTCTGACTGTTTCATTGCATCTCATGCTCCGTTTAGACTCAATAAAACTGAAGAAGACACTTAAGTCAACTGACTGGATGTAATGCATTCTCCAATTGAGGGGTGGCCCTCATTTGCAATGGCGTCGAGTATATAAGGATTGTATAAATATAAAAACAAATATATATATATATAAAAAATTATTATAAAGTTATTGAGCTGTGGAAAAGGGGTAGGATCAAATAAGTGTATACTTCTTCCTGCTCCTTTTCCGGCATGTCAATTCAATATGTTATTTGTTTATTTTGTTTATTTTTATTTGTGAAATCATTTGAACATATTTTTTTTATTGTATTTTCATGCTTTTAAATTTCTATTTTTTTTGATATGTCTGAAATAAAATTGAATCAATCAATCAATCACATGTCCATTAAGTCTATGGCTGACATCATTAAAAAGGTGGAGTCAGTCAATACTAGAGAGAAAAGCTTGTTCTGGACACTACACTTTTTGACAAAAAGTGATTTTGACTAGAAGCATTCTCTCAAAATCGCTTCAATAAGAAATGTGGACAAGGTGGAAAACATAACAGTGTCGTTCCAAATTTAACTCCTGAGTGTGTTAGGCTGTTTTCCTCCATGTCAACTACAGTCAGATAAGTAACTCAGCTGATGTCATTCATGTGTGTGTGTGTGGCGTGAAACCTGCACGAGTCATTTCAGCGGTTGTCAAGGCTCATTACCGTGACACCTCGCAGCCCCGACGACGCTGCTGCTGCTTATCAAACTGGCCTCAGATAAGCATGACATCAGCGCTATGTGGCGCCTGACACAAACCAACCGCTCACCGTTATTTAGCCATTCTCATCTCCATCCTCATGCTTATGGAATGTGCTCCAGACAGGTATCTCTGACCTTCAACACCATGGCCTGCTACGTGCCTGCCTGGCTAGGCTAAAAAGTTTGTTTGAAATAACAGCTAGCGTCTCTTGATGCCATACTGAGAAATAAACAAGAGAGTTTGAGGGGCGCCCTTAGCTCAGTTGGTAGGGCACCACCCCCACCCACCCCCCATGGGCCTCGGCCAGCAGCGGACCCGGGTTCAATTCCAGCCCGCGGTCATCCTCTGCATGTCACTCCCATCTCTGCCCCATTTCCAACTCTGTCTCTACACTATCAATAAAGCATAAAAATGCCCAAAAAATATCTTTAAAAAAAATTAAAAAATAATAATAAATAAACAGAGAGTTTTGTGGAGGCAATAGGTGTAATCAACTTTGCGTCAACTCTTTCGGCTCGAATGTAACAGACTTTCATTTATATGAAAAAGTTACGCACCATTTTTGAGTTTACCTTTTGAAATTCAAATGGCTTTTTCACAACAACTTGGAAGCTGTGACTGGGTGTGATAAACGTGACTTCTAGCCTGTGCTGGGCAGACAGGACTACTGGTCCTGACATGTCAGCTGAGCAGAGCGGGGACATTTGATCCACCGCTGACGGCCTGCGACGGCCAGGTGACCATGAAGAGTTCATCCATGGCAAACCTCTCTCAGCTTTCACGGATCGTTCGGCCGGCAATGGGAGTCAAGGGACTACTGGGGACTTGAGCTGCACTGGGTGTGTGTGTATGTGATGTGTATGTGTATGTGTGTATGTGTGTGTGTGTGTGTGTGTGTGTGTGTGTGTGTGTGTGTGTGTGTTTGCATTTGACGGTGAAATGGGAAGTTAATGCTGAACAACGGCCGCATGTGCTGATTGTACCCAGTAACCACCAACCTGGGGTCGTCCACAGCCTTATGGCACAGTAACACACAGCTGAAAGAGTCCTGCATGAGTCAGCTGTGTGCAGCTGGGGCCGCCACTCACACACACACACACACACACACACACACACACACACACACACACACACACACACACACACACACACACACACACACACACACACACACACACACCCCAATCTCCCTTTGAATGACAGCAAGGAAACCAGCTTGAAGTTTGAAGCTACAACACAGTAACCGTGTCTTTGTTTGTGTTCTTTCTGCAGTCAGCGGTTTGGTGATGTTCCGTTTCCACCCATCTCCAGTGAAAGGAGAGAGATAGGCTCCACAACAGAGGAGAAGATGTTACAAAAGACAGATGAGAAAGTTGTTAAACAGTATGAGGAAAAGGGTGGATAAAAAGTTAACGTTTTCCATTTAGGGACATGGACGCAACATGCAGATCTTTGAAACAAGCCAAGCTATTGTTAACCACAGTTTGGCCTACCGATAGATTCCAACAGCTGGAATCAATTAGGGGCTTTCTTAAAGGGGGGCGGCCCCATCCACGCTGCATCTCTCTCTCTCTCTCTCTCTCTCTCTCTCTCTCTCCTCAACACACAACGTTAGATCATGGGTGAAAAAAATAATAATCAAGGTCACACACAGGACACTAACATAGAAGCTGTTATGACATTTGAGCTGAACATCAGTCAGTGGCACACAAGTGGAGACATCGGAAAAAAAAAACTGCTGTGTCGACCGGAATCAAGTAAAACCAACACTTTTTTTTTTGCCTTATTTTTGTGGCCTCAGCAACCCTGCTTTTGAGGACATGTCCGCAAGAAGGGAGGAACTAACACAAAACAGTTCAAAATGATGACCACTCTGGCAGCTTTTCGTTGCATGTTTGTCCTGGATGAGTCAGATGATGATCCCCCCTAGACCTTGACCCTGAGGTGGAAACAATACGCTGTGGGCTTCCCGGAGGCTTCCTAAAGCATTTTAACAACTTCACCAAGAGAGTAAGCATCTATAAGGCAACTGACTCCAAACAGAACAGACCATACAACTAATAATTACAGCATGTTTTTCTCCACTGCTGCCAACACAACTTTCTGTCTTTAAAAGGTGGTGTCAGCAATTCTGGAGGACGCTTGTTGTCAAAATCTGAGAATATCACCTAAAGATCCACTACACTGAGGCTACTGTGTGTGCGCTGAAAGAAAATCAAGTGTCAATACACAGCCTAGGCTATGTAAACAGGCATTTACACAACCTTTTTTTTTTATAGAACCGAAGTGGTGTATTAACACTGGGTTTTGTTGTCAACGCACACACAGCAAGGTTGCAGATTGTGAGGTGATATTGACCAATTTTGACAAAATGGATTCTGAGAGCGTTCTCAAGAATCACTGACTCCACCTTTAAGTAGCCTTAACTCAGCTTGCAGTCATCATTGCCCTTTAAATGACAGCCAACCTCATGCACGACATCATAGGGAAGAAAAAAAAAGACTCAATTTATGTTACACAACAGCCACACACAGCATGGCCTCACAATGAACATCTGGTCCAGTGTGCCCATGGGTGTCACAATCATGTGTTTTGACTGGTGTGTGTGTGTGTGTGTGTGTGTGTGTGTGTGTGTGTGTGTGTGTGTGTGTGTGTGTGTGTGTGTGTGTGTGTGTGTGTGTGTGTGTGTCAATATCCCAATGTGGCATCAAATGAACGCTGCGCCCATCAGCAGGCAGCAGTGCTGAAAGATAATCCCTCTAGTGCGGTGTAGCAGGAGACGCGAGCGCCATTCCAAAGCCCAATAGCCCATGCATGCATGTCCACAAATACAGCAGCACACATTTGAGTGTTTAACGTTGAACGAGCCTGTCGGTGCAACTAAGCGGACAGTATCCTAAGCTATTCCTCCTCCAGTGAGACTTTAAAACACAGACATACCGACACTAGTCCTCCTTCAGTAGCATATACAAGCTGCGGTAGGAGCATGTTTAGAGACAGTGTTTCTGTGTAGGCAATGATACATCTAAGCAACATTTTAAGCAAATATGTCAATTTTCCTCGCGCGCGCAGCGGTACCCCTTCTTCAACTCTCGACTTTCATCCCGTCGAGAAGCCACTTCTCTCATGTTACGGCTCAACTAGACTATTTAAGACAAGTATTAGCTCCTTACCTCATGGCGAAAAGTGTTGCCAGGCCAGATATGTCACAAACTCCTTATTGGTATCGACGTCGGGTGACTTGTAGGCTTGTTCCCCGTCAAAAGTTGCCCGCGCCGCTCGCTCCGAGGCTGCACTGCAGGCGACCAGATGAATGGGACTCCGACTGCGTGACAGACAAGAGGCTTCACAGTTCGCAGGCTGTCCGGTAAAAACTAAAAAGTACAAAAAAAGAAAAGAAAAAAGAAAAATTGGGGTTCTAAAAAAGGAACAGTCGTATCCTACATGATATAAGGCGTAGCAGGCTCCGCTGGTAGCTACGAGTCACTGGGGAGAAAGTGGTGAAATTGAAGCGTTTCTCGAATTATTCTTTTTCCTGACGCACTTGCGTCGGTGTGATGCGGCGCTGTGCCGCTCGGGTACCGGTCTGCTGCCGCTGCCTGCTGGCTGCAACACGTGCTGCATTCAGGGTCGCTCTCTGAGCCCCTACTTTGGAGTTCCCCAGTCATAGCCTACACTCTTTTTCATGAAAAACGGTTTCTAATTTTTTCTAATTAATGCGTAATATTGGGAAAATGTGACACTGGTGTTTTTTTTAGTATGGCTTCGAAAGAAAAGTATTTATTTAGCATAATATTGTAAAGGTGTACGCTACATATTCTCATTGAAAAGTTAATAGGCTACAAATTGGGCTACTGAACAGCAAGATTATTAGCCTGTTATTTGGACAGGTAAAGGTAGATGTAGGCCTATAGGCTCTACCAAACTGCCCCCACAGCTTGAGAGAACCTTGAGAAAATGAAGGATACATTAATGTGAAACACAGTCCACCCTAGACTAGGCGTAGCCTATTTCATTCATATGAACGTAGGTTATAGCACACTGCCTCAGGTTGGGACAGTAATTTATTTGACAGGGGTTGTAGCCTATTAAGCTAACGTAGCTTCTGCTGTCAAATGTTGGGTAAAGAAACTTTTGGTAAGGTCTTTCATAGGATATGCGCTCCATATTTCAGGAGGTCTTTAATTTCCCACGTCACCCGAAGGCAGCATTTTTTTACGCAGCTTGTTGGACGTAGCACGTTGCCTACAGGTTGCCCCTGACAACTGAGTTGGCTCTTTTGCTGTGGGCCTCTTGTCTGTGATGTTGAGCTGACCAAAGTAGACTGAATAGGCTATATTCAGTCAGTGTCATCCTTCAGGCTATATTAAATAAGCATGTTAAATTGTCTGTTTTAAAAATAACTACAGTAATCCCCGGATACATTTAAAAATAGAACAGCATAGAGTCTTAACTATAGCCAATATTATATCCCTATAGGCCTATATAAATTCTAGTTTATATAGCAGGAGATGGCACTGTACAATCTGTATAAAAAGTATACTCAAATTTGATTGGCTTCACCCACAGTATGGCTTTTTTATATAATTAATTAACTACTGCACAAGACACTGAGGAAATTATTTAGTGTCAAAGAAAACGTAGTGAAATAAGGTTCCATCTCTGGTGAATTAAAAACCACCTTCAGATTGTGGAGATCTTGTGCGAGTGCAAAAGCTGAAGAAAAAAATTCTGAATTCACCAGAGCCACAAACAAACAACAGATGGGGTCAGAGACACTGACAGGAGCTGGTGTTCTGCCAACAGGTGGCCAATGTCACCAGCTGTGTGTGTGTGTGTGTGTGTGTGTGTGTGTGTGTGTGTGTGTGTGTGTGTGTGTGTGAGAGAGAGAGAGAGAGAGAGAGAGAGAGAGAGAGAGAGAGAGAGAGAGAGAGAGAGAGAGAGAGAGAGAGAGACAGGAGAGGTGGGGACCTTTGATAGTCAGTGTCATCCTTCAGGTTTGAGTCTTTATGTCATCCTGTTGATTATACATCATCATACAATAATGTCACAGCAGCCAGTGAGGCCAGGTCTATAAACTACTTATCCAAAGAGGGACCAATTGAGGCTTACCAGAGCCGGGGCCATCTCCAACTGTTTACAGCCACAATTTTAAAAAGATTTCTTAATTTAGCTCAGTGGCATACTATTCTCCACCGTTGATTTATATATATATATATATATATATATATATATATATATATATATATATATATATATATATATATAGAGTGCAGTGCAAAAAGCATCATACGAATGTTGATTAGGACAATGACAGGAATAGCTCAAATGGTTCCTTTCTGGCCTTGCTATTGAAAACTAGCTGCAGGGTATAAGCCCCAATGGCCTTGTTTGGCCCACTGTTTGAAATGAAGCCTCCTGACTTATATGTGTACAATGCGTATTGATAATATAACTGAAGCCCTAAGCTGCTGTGGATACGCACTAACTATAATGTTTAAAAGTAACCCGGCTAATCCTGCTGGTTATCTGATGTTCTAAAAGAGGATTATGAAAGGGTCTTAAAAATAAAATAAAAAGGTTGAGGCAAAGGTCATATGATAAGCTCCTCTGCCTTTATGTAATGCCACTTTGATGGAAAGGTTCACCTCTGTGGAAAGGGGACAGAGATTTTTTACTGAGGGAACACCAGCCATTTTCCTTTGCAATTTGGCTATGATGCACATGGTGTGGATTGTCAGGTTGACTTCAAACCAAAAATAAAAGTGTTGTTCATGTTTTTCAGCATGATAAAGGATGGCCTTTTCAGCACCTCTGCTCATGACCAGATATTACTATAATATTAATTATATGCTGCTATATTTTCCATATATAATGCGTGTTTGTATGATTATGTGTGGGGAGTAACTATAGGACCCATTTCTTTATTTTCACGCGTTGATTATAAAAATCCGAAATAGAGGCAATGAGAGAAATGAGAAGTCAGTCAGACACTGGAGTGACTGAGGTGCAGCTGACTCATTTGATGATGAATGAGCTTGTCAGCACACCTCCCACTCCACACCAGCTCTCTATGTGACATCTAACGCGCTGAGCCAATGAATGTCACTGAAGGAAATTAGGCTTTTACTGTCATGCTAAACTTGCTGTAAATTGGTAAGGAAAAAAAGTAGCCCTTCTTAGTTCATCCACTCATCTGAGCCACCCATAGAAAATACATGAACATAGTCTGCCATCTAGTGTCCACCCATGGAATTACCACTCCCATTCCAAACAGCTGGACCAGTGGTTATTTTTTTATATATATTTTTTTTAATGCTGCATACATTTGAAGTCCTTACTGATAGAATGTATTGAGGTACCTGTGCATTTCCATTTTATGACACATTATTTTTTTATTCTCCACAACATTTCAGGGGGTAGCCTATGTTATACTTTTTATACCATTACATTTACAAAATGTAATTTCAAGTTATCAGCTGAAGTTCCAAGTTATTTAGTAGAATCAAATGCCTTCCACCGAGTAGAGCGGGTAGTTATAAGAAACTTGAGTGAGAGAGAATCTTTTGACAATTTCTTTCCTTCACCTGTTATTACAATACACAGGAGTATGTCTATTTGCCTGTTTATTTTATTTCTTTTTTATTTTCCTCAACCAATTAGGGGTACCCTCATTTTCAATACTCATCAAAACAAATTCAAAACAACAATACAAACAAAACATTCAATGCAAATACATCAAATACACAACAAGTGAAGAGAAGAGAAAACAAAACGATTGAAACATTTACAAAGTGGTGAAGAGTGGCAGCAACCAAAAGGCATAAAGTACAATATAGCCTAATTAAAACAGTTACAGGTAGAGTTTGGCAGATCCAAGATAGTCTGTTTAAATTGACCAAAGGATATGAATGTATTTAGTTTAATTTTTAGCTGTAAGTTGTTCCAGGAGTCAGGTGCACTGAAGCTAAAAGCTGTCTTTCCCAGCTCAGACCGGGCTTGTGGGACATAAAGCATAAGTATGTCAGTGGAGCGGGTCTGATAAAGTCCATCTGAAACAAGCAGCATTTCTGTTAAATAACGAGGAAGCTTCCCGGTCAAGGCTTTGTAAATAAAGATATGCCAATGTGCGTCACGTCTCTCTTTAAGGGAGGACCACCCAACCTTTTCATATAAGAGACAATGGTGTGTGTCATAAGCATCTCCTGTGATGAACCTTAAAGCAGAGTGAAAAACTGAGTCTAGGAGTTTAAGACATGAATGTGATGCATGCCTATAAACCACATCACCGTAATCAAGGACAGACATAAAAACTGCCTCAATAATCCTTTTCCTACTGAACAACGGGAAGGTGGCTTTGTTCCTATAAAAATATCCAATCTTTTGTCGCAGACGACAGACAAGATTTTTTATGTGAAATGTAAAAGAGAGTTTTTCATCTATCCAGATGCCAAGATATTTATATTCAGTGACTCTTTCAATATGAGATCCATTATTTGTGTGAATAATAAGATCATTAAAATGTGTAGTTTTTGCTCTGGAGAAACACATATATTTGGTTTAGTCCATGTAGGCCTACTTTATACCTAAGTAGAGTTTACAACTGGAAGCACATTTGATAATATTTTCCCTTTATATATGAAACAATTGTCTCTTTCCTGATTTCAAGATTGATGCCCAAAACACCAAATTGTTTTAAAAACAACACCATTGTAGAGCTTTACAAAAGGCTTTATTTGAGAAAAGTCAGGCACGTGTTAACAAAATATAGTTGATCCAATAACACACGTAACGTGTTACAACAGCATGAAAATGGCTACATTTGAACTTGATTGGTCACAGAATACTTGGTGTAGGTTGCAGTGGTTAAATGTATCTGTTTGTTCTGGCCAATTCTATAAACAGGTCTATAACAAGATCAGTAAGAAAATACACAATGCAGTTTTGGGATTGAGTGTGGGTAAGGTGCTCGAGTCCTGCAGGGTTGAATGAGACACCTCATGGTTCTGGGATGGCACTATTTTTTTTGCTGGCAGGAATGGAAAGTGCAAGATCTGTTTTGAAGAGAAAACTACATAAATATGACTTGGGAAAGAGGAGCAGATACAATGTGAGTGAGTGAGTGAGTGAGTGAGTGAGTGAGTGAGTGAGTGAGTGAGTGGTAAATCAGTTCAATGACTGAAGTGTTAATCATGATCTTATTCTACAAACCTGGAGTGGAGTCAGTGCACTGTCTGAGTGAAGTCATGGCAGTGACATACTCTGGTCCCAAGAACTGGCTATAGGCTCTTCCAGTTGGAATCTCCTGGAGACACTTGGTTGAGTCCTGAGAGAGGAGGTTCTTTCCTGACTCGGACTGGAACATGTTGAATGAGGGATCGCTTCCACTAGTACCAAACTTGGCCTATAAAAAACAAAGATTGAAACCATTTTTTTTAAAAACACTCCAAATCAAATTCAATGCAATATTTTGTCTGCATCCTGCCCCCCACCCCTCATCCTAACCCTAACCTTCCCTCCCCCTACCCTAAACCGGGTCTGTATCCTCCCCCCCCCCCACCCTACCCCTGACCCTAACCTTCCTGCCCCATACCCTAAACCGGGTTTGTATCCTGCCCCCCAACCTACCCCTAATCCTAACCTCCCTCCCTCTTTGGTTGGGGACCGCTCCGACCCCACTTCACACTCACCACCACAACCAGTTGTCTCCACCCCTTCAGAGCCCACACGCATCCTCCCCTTTGTCTCCACCTTCTCCCACAGAATAACCCGTCTACACCACACAGTCAAACAAAATTATAATCAAACACTCGCACAACACCCGGCCTTCACTAACCATAACACCATCTCAGCCTACAGAAGGAACCCCAGCCTCCAGAACATCCTCATCCGCTCTAAATACAGTGACCATAGACCCCCCGACACCACACAGCACAGCACCCTGTACAAAAATAGAAAATTCATCATCAACCCACACAGTCAGCAACAATACCCCACCCTTGGTCCTTTCACACTCAACACCAGCAACGTAGTCTATATCATCTCCTGTATCATCTGCAATAAACACTACATCGGAGAAACTAAACACACCATCCTCAACCAGCTCAAACAACACCTCTACAATATCAGGGAAGGTAAGCTCACCACCCCATTGGTCACTCATTTCAAACAACACCCCGTCACCAACCTCATCATCTCCGGAACTGAATCAAACAACCGCTGGACCACCGGACAGAGGAAGAGGGCAGAAAAAATATGGATACATAAACTGGACACCACCATACCAAAAGGCCTCAACGACAAATAAATCATCCTCTCCAACAAAATCCATTCCTCCACTTCTTCCCACCCTGGATCATCCACGCTGCTGACCAGAGCCCCCGCCCCGATCCCAACATGCTTGGTTTTTTTGCCTTCTTAGTGGTTCTCTAATTATTCTAATCTCTTAGGGACTTTCTTAATTTTTTGTAAACCCTTTTTTCTTAATTATTTTAACTTTTTAATCTTCCAATTATTTTAATTTTCTAACTCTTAATCTTTTAATTATTTTATTTTCTAATTACTCTTAGCATTTTTAAATCATTATTCAAGTTGTTTTAATTTTTTATTTAACCCTGGTCAGCAGCACCCTCTTCTTCTCCACCCTGAGAGACATCCTCGCCTGGGAATCGAACCCTGGTCTCCCGCGTGAAGGGGCAGAGCTTTTCTTCGCCCTCCAACATTATTTTTTTAGATTATTTTAAGGCCTTTTTAATTATTTTCAATCTTAGGAATCATTTTAATTTTCTAACCCCACCCTACCTACCCTAACCCTAATCCTTTAAATCATTGCTCAAGCTGTTTTAACCTTTCCCTACCCTTTAACCCTGTCAACCCCAACCCTAACCCTACCTTAACCCTAACCCAACCCTGCAGAGCCTAACCCTAACCCTGGGAACCCTAACCCTATCCCCTAACCCGTAACCCTAACCCTCTCCCTAACCCCAACCCCAACCCCAACCCTACCCTAACCCTAACCCTAGGCCTGTGCCCCTATCCCTAACCCACCAACCCTAACCTTCTAACCCAAACCCTAACCCTAACCCTAACCCCAACCCCAACCCCAACCCTAACCCTAACCCTAACCCTAACCCTAACCCTAACCCTAACCCTAACCCTCTAACCCTAACCCTAGCCCTAACCCTAACCCTAACCCTAACCCTAACCCTAACCCTCTAACCCTAACCCTCTAACCCTAACCCCAACCCCAACCCTAACCCTCTAACCCTAACCCTAACCCTAAATTTGTAACCACTGAGACCCGTTGTTGCAATTTTGCAACGTTTTCTCAAAATCCTCAGGATTTTTTTTTTTAATATATTTTCCTGATCAGAGGCTTGCTAAAACAATTTTAAAAAGGAGAAAAAATCCTACATCAACAAAATCAATGCTTGGGTTTCACAGGGTGTTAAGAGTTTTTATTAAAAAAAAAAAAAATGTTTATGAAGCATTGTAGTTGTGCCCCCCTTTACCAGTCTTCATGCTAAGCTCAGCTAAGAAGCTCCTGACCTGACTGCATCTTCATATTCAAAGGACAAATACGAAAGTGGTATCAATCCTTTATTAATCTCAGTGTATTTCCCAAAACGTCAAACTATTCCCCTTACTCCCTGCATGTGTCTACAACCCATGAATGCACTCTGTGTCCTCTGTAGAAGCTGAAGCTCTGACTAAGGTTAGTGTCCATGATTTTTTTTTTTATCGTCTTACCTTTGACACAACTGCTACGCACATGTCACACTGTGTTCAATGGGGGGCGCACAAACACGTCATCGTATTTGAGGATTGTGTTAAGCATTAAGTGCAACTCACCCTCCTCCACAGGTTTGTCTTCAATGCCTGCCCACTGGATATAACCCATGGACAACAGAGTTCCTATGGGGATGTTCCAGCCTGCAGATTTTCCCAGACCGGTGTGGCAGGATTTCTTCCCCTGGAGGCCATTGAAGTTAAATCCAGAGTCCTTCTTCACAACGGCAACAGCGTAGTAACAGGTTTCCGAAGCTGGATGCATACAGAAACAATTGTAAAAGCAAAAGAGTTAATAATATCAATACATGCGGCATACCATCTCAATGTCGTCTGTCTCTTAACTAGACTGATGTTAATTCTGCTTTTTTATTATTTTTTTTTTATCTGTGAGCATGAATTCAATAAGCTTGAGCTCAAAAAACCCTTGTGCTTCTTTCACCAGAAAAGACGGATAATGGGTTCACTTACAGTTGCCATAGTTCTCAGCAATAATGGGCTGCAGGTCATAGTTGTTGAGTCCAGCGGTGTAGACGTCCCCTCCATCCAAAGTGATAGCATCTGACTCACTGGCCTGATTCAGAAAAAACAAACAAAATACCAAAAAATGTTACCAACCATGCAGCATGAGGTTTGATCTCTCCAACAGCTCAACTTGATGTTTAGATGTTAATTACAAGCAACGCTGGAAAGTTTTTTTTTTGTTGTTCTTCTACATTTATCTACTCTTTGGTAGTTATTTCACATGAATGCAAGATTTTACAAACAACATATGAAACATGTATTACATATATGGGTAAACTACTACATTTTTGAATTAAGAAAGGGGGAGAGTGAGAAAAGGAGAGATTGTTATTTTTTAAAATATTTTGGCAGTCTCTAGGCACACCGTGGACCCATGGATATGTTAGAACACATTTAAAAAGTGCATTTAGCATAATATGTGACCTTTAAAAGTGCACAGTATAATAACTGTTAATATTGCATGCCTGAGGCAAGTCAAGTTTATTTGTGAGGCACTATTCAACACAAGGTAAATCAAAGTGCTGATACATAAAGCCATGAGATATCATCAGAAGGCTTGATCCTTATTTAATAAAAAGCAGGAGCAAACTTTTCCGTTTGATTGTAGCTGCAACGATTAATCAACGAATCGATTATTAATCGATTACTAAAATAATCGCCAACTATTTTGATAATCGATTAATCGTTTTGAGTAAGTTTTAATAAAAAAATTCCAAATTCTCTGATTTCAGCTTCTCAAATGTGAATATTTTCTAGTTTCTTTAATCTTCTTATGACAGTAAACTGAAATATCTGTTTGTTTTGGACATAACGATACATTTGAGGACGTCAACATGGGCTTTGGAAATTGTATCAACATTTTTCACCATTTTCTGACGTTTTACAGACCAAAACACTAATCGATTAATCGAGAAAATAATCGACAGATTTATCGATTATCAAAATAATCATCATCAGCAGCCCTAGATTGTACCTTACCTAGGCCTATATCTTTCCATTAGTTACTGCTTCTCTTCACTCTGGTTGGATGCTAAACTGAATTTCATTTTAATGACAAGAGTTTAATCTTATCTAATTTCCATTTTAAAGCTTTTCACCATGTATTAATATAAATAATGTAACAACATGTATACTTCTCTTTTCTCTTCAGGTTTTCATTTGAAATACTTTGAGCCACCTGTCCTGCAGACATCTTCTCCACCTTAGCACAGCCCAGTGATGCAGCATGAGGAATAAAGGCTTCACCAATAGACCCAAAGGCAAGAGTAGTCAGGCTGTAGCAAGGTGAGGTGAGCTTGTTGAGATATGTAGATGAGGTCTTAACATCTAAATGTAGACAGCTCTCTGTTGGAATTAAGTTAAATAGCAGTACAAACCAGAGGTCTCTGTCATTTAATGTTGTAATATAGCTTTTGTGTGGAATTATATTCAATGCAAAATTATGATTTATTTAAACTATACTTGAAATAGATTATAATTTTAACGTCTGCATTTTTCTGTGCGAATCGTAATATTGTATAAATTTTTTAATGTTATGTCACTTGTTTTGTAATATGGTTTTTATTTTGTGGGTTATTTTCTATCTAAAATAAAATGAAATGTCAAAGACAAAGCTATCCAGTTCTGTGTGAAAATCTTGCCTAGGGCGCCAAATTGGTCAGGGCCGGCTCTGGCGGGTCGGATCGGAGCAGCTCAGAGCGGGACAGGCCGCTTACGCGAGGTGAGGTGGTGTTTCCACCGCAGACCCTACCCTTACTGGTAGGGCGGGGTTTAAACCGGATGGAAGCGACGTAAACACCGCAACATCATAACAACGCGACACAGTGTAGCCTGTGGTTGCGTTCCGAATCGCATACTTTCAACTATATAGTATGTAGAAAAAAGATTTAGGATGTCCCGATTCTTATGGCCAGATTTAGGATGGTTAGAAGTACCCGGATGTCCTACTTCATGCGGCCAAGATTGTTAGTGTTGAAAAGTGCATCCTATTTGGGCCATTCTGACCCACAATCCAGTGCGCACGTGAAGTGACGTAACATCGACGAAGCCTCCATATGAAAACAAACGGGGATGCAAAACAGGTCTCCCTTGCAAAAGAGTCTCCGGTCTCAATGGGATTTACCTGTATAAATAAAGGTTAAAAATAAAATAAAAAATAAAAAAACGCCAGCGAATGGTGGAAAGTGATCGGCAAGGTGTTGGCTCCAGACCAGATTTAGTTGAGCGTGGAAGACTTTTTCCAGCCTGCACCAGGAACATTGCAGGGGTGAATGCTGGTCATTACACTCTGGGAGACTCTGCCTATCCTTTACAGAACTGGCTCCTCAAACCATTCCCTGACAATGGCCGGCTTACTACAGAACAACAGCTGTACAACAAGAAAGTCTGCAGGGCACGTGTGGTGGTAGAGAATGCCTTTGGAAGACTTAAGGGGAGGTGGCGTTGCCTTATGAAAAGGAACGACAGCAGCATCGAACTGGCAATGGTGGTGACTTGTTGTGCCCTCCACAATCTTTGTGAAAGTCATGCAGAGAACTATCAGACTGAATGGGACAGAAGCAGCTATGGCAGCAGAGCCTCTGGCACCACTTGCACAGGGTGCAGAAGAGGAGGGCAGGGATGTCCGAGAGGGTTTATTATTTTCTGTGGCCATGTAGATAAGTAGGTTGAAGTTGTTTTTGCACATGTATCTTTTATTTCTTTATTGTTTTGAACACAAATAAAACCTTTCTACTTTAACTCTACCTCTTCATATTTTGTAACAATTTGCGATGAGTTGATGCAGTATAACACAATGTATATCACAATTGAGTGAGATGAACTTATTACTTATTAATCACAAGAGTAACAAGTAGGTAGTGTTATACCAGTACATCTCCTCTCAGTTGGGTATTAATCAGGTGAACCAGCTTAGATTTTTTTTGATTAAACAGTGGGCACAACTGAAACCAAAGGTGCAAAAATCCTAACAGTGTGCATCAATAACACGCATAATTATGTGCAATTCATGTGCATGTTTAAGAAACAAGCTCACTGGTGCAAAACATGGGCAACATATTTCAATGATAAACACACCTTTTGAGTTTAACCCTTTCCTCCACTTTCTCCTTTACCATTCTTATCTAATTTTCATCATTCCCACATAGAATCACTTCATTGTTCAAATACACAAGAGGTGGGTTCTGTTGATTTTTTAAGACCACTGACCACCCAAAAGTTGTGTGGTTTCCGAAAATCATCAATCAAAAACATAAAAATAAAAATAAAACAAAATAATAATAAAAATAACCGGCTATGTCGACGACGAACAGTTAGTCGTTTGGTGCCAGAATCAAGGTCTACTATAGACTACTGATGAAAATCACACAACACATTGCATCTATTTATTACAATATTTAATAATTTTCTAATTAATCTAATTTTGACGATTTTTGAAATATTTCTTGGTTTGTACTAAGGGAGATGTTTAAATAAACCTGTAACCTTAACTTTTAAATGTATTTTATTTCATGTTTCTATGTGCTACACAGCTTAGATATTAGGTTTTGGTAGACTTACAGTTCGATATTTTTTCAAAAACCCTCACATTAGACATCATCCTAGATTCCATAGTCATCAATGGGTTAAATGATCTGAGTTATTTTAAATAAAAATGATAATTTTTGTTATGTGTCTAGATGAGCTTTAGTTTATCAATATTTCAAAAAGACTGATTTTTAAATTACAAAGTTCTAAAAAAATCTCTGATTTGCATAAAGCAGACCTGTGTGCTGTTGCTGCTTTGAAAGAGTAATTCAAATGGTGCATGTGTGTATCATCTTGATGCTAAAAACAGTTTTGAAAAGGGATAGTTAGCTTTGGTTTCAAGAGACACGGAGACAATTTTGCAACATGTAAGCATTTGGCAAAACCTGTAGATGAAGATTTCTTACCCAATAAAAAAATAAATGTTACAAACAAAACTCTTGAATTTCCAGGGTAGTAATACATACAAAAACAGTAAATGTAAAGTCTAGGCTCTCAGAGTGGGTGAGTACACCTCCCCATTCAGCTGATAAATAAAGTGCAATGAATGTTGGCACTACGGCAATTGAAAACAAACTTAAACCCCTCTTGTGGAAAAAAAACTTTGATATGCCCATCACATTTTCTCCATGGGATTAAAGTTTACCTTAACCAAACTAAACTGAGTTCATAAAATAAATAATTCTGGGTAAGAGTATCTGTAGCTCAACTGTGGCAAATAGTTAACTGAACCTCATTGTGACAATCAAATGTGCATGGGAAATGTATAGAAACAAAGTCCTGTTATAGTAGAGAAAATGTGCTTTATTTACATAGACACCTTTCAGGTCAAATGTAAAAACAATGTGCAAAGAAACAAAGTGGTCTTCACTAAAGACCAGTGAATAGTTTACCAAGTAAAAAAACAAACGACTTGTATTTATGAAATACAAATTTAACATGAGCTTTGGCTGGATCATGGCACAGGGTCACGGCGTCCACCCAGCACCTGCACCATCTGACTAAATGTCTGGAGGAAGGCGGCATTGAAAGAGGCAAGGTGCTCCATCTGTACTCTTGCCACCTCAGCCGCTTCCTGCCTGCCAATCCAATTTTGCATAGAAAGCATACGATGAGTTGATAAAACATTGCTGGCCTGGTACAGAAAATACCAGTAGCCTAAATAGTAATAGATTGGCCTACCATTATCCATGCCTCCACCTGCTCCAACAATACTGTATTTTTTTCCTTATTATAATATAGCCTACTGTAGGCTATGTTTGGGTATTGTTCTCTTACTAGTTAAATACTGAAATTAATCTTTCATATTCCTAGCGTTAATGACTGGTCGTGTTGGTAGAGGCCTATCATTTTTTATTATACTATCTATGATTTTTTTCTTTTTTTGTCAGCTTTCTTTGCCACCGCTAGAGGGCGACCTGTAGAAATTCCCACCATACAACTCAGGAATATTTCCGGTTCCGCTGTTGAGGGTCGTTTCAAAACAAGAGTGGCTTGGCGGATCAGTTTATTTATTCATTAATTATTGTTGTTGTATTATTTCTATTTATCATGTACTTTATTTTACTGCATACTTGTTTGTGTATTTTTATGATTTTAGTATTCGTCCCCTAAAAAGTGAATAAAGAAATGGTTAAATATGACTTAATAGCAGAGATGTTGTAAGTTATATTTACCGTGCCATTGTTGTGAAACAATAACCCGGAAGTGGCTTCACCATCTCGTTCATCCTGATTGGCTGTGTTCACGCTGATGTGGTGTTCCCGAAGTTAGCATAGCTGGTGTGCCGATACTAAACAGATTGTCTGGTAGAACAGTAACTTTAGATTTCAAAATAATGCCTTACTTTCAGACCTGGGAGGAGTTCGCCCGCGCAGCAGAAAAACTCTATCTGACAGATCCCATGAAGGTGAAAACACGCTGTTTATTATTGTCATTTAGCATGCTAAATGGGTAGCCTGCTAGCTCGTTAGCCACGTTATTGTGCTAATTGATTTTTTTCCCCCTCTTCTCAACTTTCGATTATAATATTCACGTGTTGTGTTTGCAGGCCAGAGTGGTTCTAAAATACAGACACTGCGACGGCAACCTGTGCATAAAAGTGACCGACAACGCCGTGGTAAGTGACACGAGGATATACTAATGTTTTAATTGGACTGTTGGTGTCACATGCAAATGAGTGGTGGTCATATTTACACTAGAGACCTCTGAAACCTTTTCCGGCTAACGAACAGTACTGCTTCTAAGCTTTTTGTGAGTATGTCACTTGGTTTTAGTTTGGCTAGGAAGACTGGCGTTAAAACTGAGGATACCAATGATGTGTGATTAATTCATAGGTTGATCATGGCAGTGCTGCTCGTCACAAAGTAGTGCATGTGTGTCCACAGACACAGTGGCAGCTCTGCGAGGATAGATAAATAGATGGATATTATTGTAAAGAAAACCTTGGTGTGATTGAGTTTCAATTTTAAGTTCTGACCTGACTATGGTTCTAGGAAAGGAAGGGTATTGACGATGCAATAAGTCGATGACGTCAATATCTGTACCCAAGTTTAGTGCCAATCCATCCGGCATATGTAGAGAGATTTCTCTGGAAATCATGAGAAAGATTTGACCGTCTGGCATGTTCACACATCGCTAGCTCCCTTATCTAGGCAACATTAATGATTGACAAATAGTTCATGTCAATCCATCTCATAGTTATAATTATGGTTCTCCAATCACATCACAGCACTGTATAAAGATTAACATGTCAATGGGTTCATTCATGACATTTTGATGTGACTTAGCTGGAAAAGCACAGAGGCAGCTAATTACATTCATTTCCCTTTGCCAGCAGCCACTCACTGATGTTTTAAACAACACTGTAGTCATACTGTTATATGATACAATCCGATGTTAAACCTTATTCAAACAGATATACTTGTAATGTGTGCTGAAAACAACATGTAGGGCTTCACTTGCTTAAAAAAAAAGAGGAAAACTTATAGTGAAACGGGTCAAACTAAAAAAATAATGCCACCACTTCTATAACATTATGTTTGGTGTGCAATCAAAATGATTGTCACCTTAATTGGATGTAACAGTAGCTTCCATTGCCCTCACACTGTCTTCCCTCCCCCGCAACAGTAGCTTCCATTGCCCTCACACTGTCTTCCCTCCCCCGCAACAGTAGCTTCCATTGCCCTCACACTGTCTTCCCTCCCCCGCAGTGTTTACAGTACAAGACGGACCAGGCCCAGGACGTCAAGAAGATCGAGAAGCTCCACGGGAAACTGATGAGACTCATGGTGTCCAAGGAGACGCACAGTGGTTCCATGGAGACGGACTAAAATGTTCCAGAAGGGATCAAGCCTTCTGGAACATTCCAGGACTGAGTTCAGTGAACACCATAGATATAATATACGTAAATATGTCTATGAGTGAACACACACAGGAGGTTGTTAAAAGGCACAGTACCATCGGAGTGCGCTGCGGAGTCGTTCATAAAGAGGGATTGATGTGGAAGCCTACACTCATCTAATACTGTCAGAGATGTGACGCATATATACTGTATATATTTTATTCTCTCAGGATTTTTTTTTTTTTATGATACCTTTTAGTAGTTAATTAAAGATCTCATTATCCTGCTTTTTTTTTTTTTTTTTTTTTGCCAGGCATTTTGATCACATCCCTGATGGTATTATTAATATAAAGTAAAAGGTTGTGTAGTCTGCTGGGAGGGGGGGGGGGGGTTAAGAAACGTGGCGAGAATGAGGGGTTGGGGGAATGCGGGACAAGTACAAATCCGCTGCTGCCTGTGTAAGCGGCATTGGCTCTTTGATTTCTTAAGAGGAGCTTGCATTTAGTTTCAGTTTTAAATGGGGCGAAAAAGGACGGCAAAGTGAAGACGTTGCATGTCTTTTTCTGTACACATCACAAAGTAGCTGGATGTTGGATTCCATTTCAGCACAGCGGTTGCTTTTCATTTTGTTTGTCCTCATGGACTCGTGCCACGTGAACGAAGCAGGACCTTCTGTTATCCGTACGTCGGTGTGGAGAAACACACCATTTCTACAGAGAAAAGCCCCCACACCTCAATATGCCATCTCATCATCTGGGAATAATTGAGTTACATGTTCAATAAATGTTTATTTACCCCAGTACAAAACACTACCTGTCCTGCATTCTCTGTGTTCTAATGAATAAGCTCGGCATGTTGGGTCAAATGTGGAAAAACATTATTCGGATGATCGTGCCCTAAACCATTTAATCATTACACTAATTGTGTGCACTTTCAAGAGATACTAGATATAATATTGTGCAGAAATAAGTTAGTCATGTTATCATGAACTTTTGTGGGTGAATATAAATGTAATGCTGTAGTTTGGAGTCACATAAATCAGACAAAACAAAAGATAGTATAAATAGACAACCTGCAGTCAGTGTCAGCCAGTCGTCCTCCACAGAAGACTACATGTCCCATCATGCACCTCTGGTGTGTCCACACATTCAATTCCCAGGACAATTTATTGTCCTCACATGTTTTCCTCATGCACACATAATTACCTTTTATTATAATATATGAAAATGACAAGCAGTACATGCGTATGGTCAGCTGGCTTAGTTTACAGCTAAAGTGTGTAAGGTAAAGGAGAGAGGGTTCGCATCAGGTTTGGATGGAGAGGATAGGGGGCGGTGCTCAACGAGACCAGCCGACAGACAGCACAGACGACGGGGTCCAGGACCTTGCGTTCCGCGGTGGTACGAGAACAGGTAAAGCTGCTAAAAACCTTATGAGTTGTGTTGAATTTTCTTTGTCAGTTTATTTTTTTAGACTGCGTCAGAGGCGACATGCATCTGCAATAGTGACCACGTTCGCTTGTTTTCAACCAAGTTAAAGTAAAGTTACAAGACGAACTTTGTACCACCTACTTAGCTTAATATATTGAGCTATACAAAGTATTACGTTAACTTGGCCAAGTTCACTTCTAAATGAGGGGACGTTTTGTGTTCGGTCGACTTATCTTCTTACTACGCAGCCTTAATAATGTTTTGTAGCCTACGTTAACTTATTGCTGTCTAGCTGTGATTTATGTCGCTGCTGGAGACGCATCAAGTTAACGGTTTCATGTTTATCACCTTAATAATAGCCAGTGTTTTGTTGTTGCTTGTTTTTCAGAATGCTAATAGCTTTGTCACTGGTTGTGTGAGTGTGTGTGTGTGTGTGTGTGTGTGTGTGTGTGTGTGTGTGTGTGTGTGTGTGTGTGTGTGTGTGTGTGTGTGTGTGTGTGTGTGTGTGTGTGTCCGTCTGTATATTGTTCCAGAAACGAGTCTAGCACACAGGTCGTTCAACCCCATTCACAGTGCTCTGTTTCAGGCTAGCATTACAAACTCATGCTAGGTGTCAGCTCCACCAGCTTTGTTGAGTGTGGGTCAGCGCTGTTCTTTACCTAATCCCGTCAGCTGGCCACTGCACCTAACACAACAACACTGACATCTTTGTTTGACTGCTCCCATAGTTTCCTCTGAACTCTTTGTGCCCCAGACTCAATTGACACCAGTGGCAACATAACTGTGTACTAGGCAGCATACTGGTAATGTTGAACTGGTGTTTCCTAAGATTAGAACTTTACGTTTTTGTAGTTAAGTACATTTCCACTCTATTGGAGGTCTATTCAGTCCCTTAATCACACATTATATACAGATGCTGACCTGTTTTTCTACTTTGTCTTTGCCAGTTCATTCATATTTCCTGTGCAAATCATGTCTGTCATTTTACTATTTTTTTTTAGCCTTCAGTTGGCTTTAGTAAGACATGCAATGTGCATTTTGTCCCTCTTGTACATAATTAAATGTATTTTTTTCTATTATTTTGTCTATATTGGACATAATAGGTAGACTCCATTTAAAAAAAAGTTTGAGGATTCTTTAAAGGTGCAATCATTATGTCATGTGGGTGGGACATTGTGAAAACAAATATGGCTTCCGTATATTGTGTAGGTTTAATGACAGGTTGGCCATCTAAAAAATTTGTTATTATCATGTCATTCTAATAAGATGATCTATTTCTTGTTCCATCTGTTCTACACATCATACCAGTCCTCTATTACTCCATCCATCCATCCATCCATCCATCCATATCCCTGCGCAGACTCGGGTCACCATGTTCACCGAGGTGCTTGTTGCCTTGGTGATTGGAGGGGTGATCTACTTCTTGGTTCAGCGGAGCAGGCAGCAGGTTCTGAAGACAGAGGACGGCTGGTGGGGGGCCGGAGCACAGCCCGATGGAGAGGAGGACGTATCCATACGCCCCTTTACAGTCACCACCAGCGAAGAAGAGATGGAGGTTAGATTTGAAGAGTTAACTACTACAGTTTATCTAGCAAGTGCTGGAAAAGTCCTTGAACTTTACTCAGAAAAAAAGCTGATTGAACCATTATAATAGCTTTATTTGTATAGCACCTTTGAAAACAATATTTTACAAAGTGCTTTGACATAAGAAACATCTAGGAGCAAGTACAAATCAAATATACATGCAAATAGGGGGCGCCCTTAGCTCAGTTGGTAGGGCGTCCCCCCCATGGGCCTTGGCCAGCAGCGGACCCGGGTTCGATTCCAGCCCGCGGTCGTTCTCTGCATGTCACTCCCCTCTCTGCCCCATTTCAACTCTGTCTCTACACTATCAATAAAGCATAAAAATGCAAAAAAATATATCTATTAAAAAAAAAATATATATATATACATGCAAATCAAAAACCACATATACAATAAGATAAATACACATACTCAAATATAAACATGATGGTGAAAAGAGAAGAAAACTGGGCACCAAATGCAACTCACCAAATAGGATTAAAAGGTGCGTGGGTAAAAGGACATTGAGGAAGAGAATAAAAATGAACATCTTGTGAGAGCCCCCTCATAATATCTCTTTCCCCCTCATAATGTCTCTTTCTGTCAGGACCTGTACAGGAGGATAGACCAGACTCGTCCGGTTCCCTCACTAGAGGACAGCCAGTTTAACTACGGCTTCAACTCCCACTACCTGCAGAAGGTCGTCTCCTATTGGAGGAACGACTTTGACTGGAGGAGACAAGTCGACAAAATCAACCAGTACCCGCACTACAAGACACACATAGAAGGTGAGGCTGCACTGCTGACTCAATCCTGCAGGAGATACTGTCCTACAGATGATCCAACCAATGTCATCTTTGCATAAGTCCCAAGCAAGTTTTGATTCTAGAGAACGCTTGTTACCAAAATTACCTTTCGTCAAAATCAGTGAATATCCTCTACCTGTCCATACTTTGTTTTGACTGAAACAAATCTGGAGTTAATACACACTCTTAATACCTAAGTTATGTAGGCCTCTGACCACATGCATTAATGTTGTTCTACCATACTAAATAACAGTAAAGTATGGGTATTGGAACGCAGGCAATACCCATATCCATATCTCCATACCTCTAACCTCTTGTGCCTCTTCCACCCAGGCATCGATGTCCATTACCTGCATGTGAAGCCCCAGAACGTTCCAGAGGCAGCGACAGTTGTTCCTCTGATCATGGTGCACGGCTGGCCCGGTTCCTTCTATGAGTTCTACGGGCTGATCCCTCTGCTGACTGAACCTTCTGGCCCAGAGGACATAGTGTTTGAGGTGGTGTGTCCCTCCATACCCGGGTACGGTTTCTCTGAAGCACCGCATAAGAAAGGTGAGCATTCATCGCGGAGATTGGAAAAATAAAAATGACAGATTTGGGATCAACTTCGATATGGTGTTGTAGAATACTCAAAAGTGTTTCTTGCTTTTTTCAAGAACTAACACAATGAATTACAAGATGATTCTTAAGAACCCTTTTGGTTAATACTTAAGATTCCTGACTGTAAAATACTCCTGAAAGATATATCATTTCTATGTGTACCATGGTGTAATAACTGAAAATAAAGTAAAACAGATAGTAAAATAAGTGTGTGTTTGTGAACAGGTTTCAATTCAGTTTGCGCGGCACACATCTTCCTCAAACTGATGAGGCGTTTGGGCTTCCAGCAGTTCTACGCTCACGGTGGAGACTGGGGCTGGCAGGTCACCACCAACATGGCTCAGCTGGAGCCCAAGTAAGACACACAAGCGATTTAAATACACCTATACGTTGAATGTATTCCTGCACACTGTGTTTGTCAATGCATTAATATTATCTCACTACATCCCTTCTTGCCTCAGAACAATCAAAGGGCTGCATGTGAACTTTGCCCCGCCCTCTAAGCCCGGCCTGTCCATGGCGCTGTCCATCATGCTCGGCCGGCGCTTCCCCAAGCTGTTTGGTTTCACTGAGGTAGACACTCAGCGTCTCTTCCCCTGTGTGGACAAACTGCTGGTGGAGTCCATCAAAGAGTCCGGCTACATGCACATCCAGGCCACCAAGCCTGACACCGCGGGTAAGGACCGGACCCTCCTTTTCATATTCTAAGAGGCAACTGGACACTCGCTACATGTGTGGGTATGGCAGGCTGTCAGGAGTGCTTGCTTATCCTATAAAATACGCTGTATGTTTGTCTGACTGGCTTCAGTATTGGTTTAAAAAGATTCATTAAATGCACAGTGTTGTTCGTGATTTGGGTGAACGGACATTTTAAAGCTATAGTGCATAACTTTTTCGTAATAAATGAATGTATGTTACATTCAAGCCATTGCCAACGTGGATGTACAGCAGAAGGTATTAAATCCATGAGCAATCACGGAAGGCTAACCTCATGTAGATCATGTGCCCACAGTTTTGTTGTAATTACTCAGAATTCCTCATGGGGGCGACAGAAGTTACACACTTTTGCTTTAAGGTCACAGAACAACACATGTACAATTATTTGAAATGAACAAATCAAATAGTTGACCAGATTTTGCCCCTCAGGTCGAGGACTGAATGATTCTCCAGTGGGTCTGGCTGCTTACATTCTGGAGAAGTTCTCCACGTGGACAAGTCGCGACTTCAGGAACCTGGAAGACGGAGGAATCACCAGGTATATACAACACAACAGAATGGAATACAATATGAGGGAGTTCATGCTGATATTTGCCATTGTATAAAGATATTGTATCAAAGGTTTTGCTTAAGATTTGTCCAAAGAACTAATCCAAAACAGATAGACAATATATTGATGGACAATGAGTTCCTACAGTGGCTAAAGCTCAGTGCCATCATTACAACACCATTGTCATTACTGAGACGTTTTGTGTGTGTGTGTGTGTGTGTGTGTGTGTGTGCCTTTCAGGAAGTTTTCTCTGGACGACCTGTTGACCAACGTGATGATCTATTGGACGTCCGGCTGCATCATCTCCTCCATGAGGTTCTACAAGGAAAACTTTGGCCAAGGCCTGGACGCGCCTCACGCCAAGTGAGTGACGACCACAGAGTTTCATGTGACCAACTTGGTATCAAACTGGTCCAGTGTTACGGTGCTTATAGAACAGATGTGGAAAGTAATGTATCTATTTCAACGACTGTATATGCAGCTCTTAGGCCGGCAGTTCCACATATAAACCTCTCATAGGAGTTAATGCAGTGTTTAATGATTAGTTATTAAGGTGCTCCTGAGTCAGTATTTTCCTATATTTGGTATGACTAGTGTGTTAATTATTTTTTTTTTAATTCACCAAATGTGTTGATTTATATATAGCAGCATATAAACCTTGCTAAACTCTAAATACTGAAAAAAAAAAAATTCATTGGAGCCATCACACTGATGTTCAAATATTGCATCTTCATCATGTCAGTAGAGTTGGCGGGGCAGGGAGTATTGCTAGCTGCATGCATTAGCAGAACTCATATGATCCCTTTTGTTAAACAAAACGCTAACCCATTGTCATCTCTTCCCAGGATACCAGTGTACGTCCCCACCGGGTTTGCCTCCTTCCCAGACGAGCTCATGCACAGCCCCAAGCTGTGGGTCAAACAGAAATACCACAAACTCCTCACCTACACGCCCATGGCCCGTGGCGGCCATTTTGCCGCCATGGAGGAGCCCCAGCTGATGGCCCAGGACATCCAGAACTTCACTAAGACGGTGGAGAAGAAGAAATAGAAGGTGAAGGAAGTCAAAGTGGAGCATGGAAGTGTTGGTGAGATTAGTAATACTGAAGTAAGCACAGTGGTTCTCTTATGAGCTGGAATCAATAATATAGTGTTTCTTTATTAGCGGAATTCCTAATATGTCTTATAATAGCTCTGGACTTTTCTGAAATCTCAAACTTTTTACACGTTTTTCATGAACAATATACTGCTCGTTTGCAACTTTAAAAGCTATAGTGCGTAACTTTTTCGTATAAATGAATGTCGGTTATTGTCAAATGAGTTGACACAAAGCTGAAGAAACACCTAAGAAATGTTTCAGTTGTTGATTCTACTGCTAAGTAAAAACCTGGACGTATACAGCAGAAGGTATTAAATCCATGCGCGATCACAGAAGATGCGGTTGTAGATGCGGCGACAGTGTTGTTGTAATTACTCAGAATTCCTCGCGGTTGCGACAGAAGTTACGCACTAAAGCTTTAAACAATATACATATTACATGAAATATATACTGCATGTTTGCAGCCTAAAGCACTGCTTCGAGGACTGTTAAAGTTACATATAATAGCCCAATAGTGAATATATTAAAACAGTGGGCTGAAAAGGGCTAAGAGGTGCTTTGCTGTGGGCTTGACCAGCTGTCACTAACACATTCCCAGCTGCACCTGTCAGTCAGTGCAGTGTAAAGTAAAAGTATTTTGCGTTCATTCCTTCTCCTGCTGCTCTCTTCAAAGAGCTCCTCTGCCTGGTAGTGTAGCGCTCCACAGAGCAGCTGCAGATGGGAGGGCAGGGGGTCGCATGTTGTTATTGTGTTGACGGCCTGGACAAGGTGCCAGGCATTCCTCCTACTGATAACATGAAATACTATCTACTACTCAAGCCACAACCATGCTGCCATGTTATTGCCTTAAATATCTGAATTATTATTAATTTGATTGTTTTTTTCCCCTTCAAACTTGTTCAAAACTAAATGAAGTAGTTTAGCACTTAAATGAAGTTGTATATTTGTATTGTATTCCACAGTTTAATACATAGTTATCAACAGCACACTGCTGCTGCTACAACCACAGTCGGCTGTGATTTAGTTATGTTATGTCTCATTGAATTGATTTGCTACGCAGACTATAAGCGCTGGTTACTTGTATTGATATAAAGTGTGTGTTTGCAGAGCTTTGAAGTGGAATGAAGGTTTTTGATATGAAGTACTTACGGTAGATACTGTATAGCACTTAGTAATTCAGGTTCAGGGGCATGATTGGTCTAAAGTCATGATCATGTTAAAGAAGTTTAATACTATGTTGAATGCTGTTTATTACATTTTGAAATTTGAAAATTGATTTACTTTAAGAATGAAATGAATTTAGTTTTATAAACAATCATTTACTGAGTATTAGTCTCTAGAGATGTTTGATCAACCTTTGAAGTACTATTTTACACAATAATGCTTTTCTGTTTCAAGCTAGGCAATGTAAAACAAATTGCAGTGTTTGCTTTCATTCCAACGTGACCCGATGCTCCTATTTGTGACCAAATAAAATGTAAACTTAGCCGTGTGCTGTCTTAACTTTTCATCTGCATCCACATTCAACCCGGGCTTTAACATTCAACATCACTGCACATTTAAAACAAACATGCACAGATAACATAACAGTTGAGCACTTAACAGAGTACAATACAGTGTGGATCTTCCCGTGTGACCACAGCCATGGTTCAAATTGATCTCAACTAGCTTTATTATAATTGCTTGCCTAGTTTTATTAGATGTTGTTAAAGGTGCAGTCAGTAATTTGGGAGAACGCTTGTTGTCAAAATAACTTTTTGATTTTGTTTTCATTCTCTCATAATGAGGTCGTTAAGATAGCTGTGAAATGCCCTTCCTGTCTGTCTTTGGTAATGTTCAATGTCGCACTGCCCCGAGCTTTTCCAATCCCACCCTTGTGCAGATGTTAGCAGAGCTTTTTGAGTTTCCCAAGCCCCCCCCCCCCCCCCTCCGGTGCCCTGGCTCGGGACACCCTCCCAGTGCTGCACTCCTCCAGACAGGACTGACTGCCTGCCTGCCTGCTCCTCTTGGCAGCCCACTGTCCAGGGGAGGATCAGGACGACCGGGCGGCCGAGATAAGGACCACATGAAGTTCCCTAACATTACCTCACACGATAAGGAGACAAGCTAGAGAGAGAGAGACAGAGAGACTGGGAGGGATCCTCTGGATGGGATGGTGATGCACAGAGAGACAACTAGGGATTATGGGGTTTTCTCCAACAGTTTAGGGGTCTAGGGTGGTTAGGGGTGAGGCCTGGAAAGAAGCCTGGAGATGCTCAACAGAATGGTCCTCGGTAGCTACAGAAAATCACGACCAAAGAACGGGATGCTTCCGCTTTTCTTGAGATCCGACGAGTAATTTCAGCTGTTCTTGAGTCAGTTTTATTATTTTCTGGATCAGACTTTCAAGATGCCTTCAGATTGCAGAGATGACCTCAGACTGTGTTTCCTGTAGCTAGTGTATTTAAAAGAGTATACTCGCTGGTGGATGATACTTTTACAACGTTCTCCGACCGATGCAAACTGACTGAAAGAAAGAAAGCAAACTGATTTTTCTCAAGTCTTCTGGAGTCTGGATCATCCATGGCAGTGAATCCTCTGGAAGGTCTCATGTCGGTAGCAGCCAAACACCAGCTGGTCTGCCTGGGCTTCTCAGCGGAGCCCCAGAGGCAGCCGACCTGCGCAGCCGGCGGGCCAGCTTCCCTTCACAGACACAGGCAGAGCATACGCAGCGGCCGCGAGCCCAGGAAGTGGGTGAGTCCAAAAGAGAGAAGTCCACTTTACCCTACTGACGCTCAAGTATCACCCTGATTCTAGCAATTAGTAATTCGGAGCAATCAGTGGGATAAGGCATGGGCGATTTCATGGGCGATTTTTTTTCGATTTCCAGTTACACCGCCGTTTGAAAAAGTCGAGGTTTTAAAACAACTATTATTTTTGGTCTTGCATAAGGTTATCGTACCGTCAGAATACCGGCCCAGTGGGATATGGTAGAACCTTCAATAATTAGGTCGTCCAATCAATCGATCCTTTGATGTTCCCTGATCAAGATTTTAAAAATAGAGTCGACTGAGCCTTTGAAGTTGTTGCTCCAACAGGCCAGTTGGGTCTAATTTAATATATATATATATTTAATGTATTTATTACTTGCTCTAAACGTGCCCTCTGCTGTAGGTGCATTCTCTGTATGATTCCGGGTCAAACTCTGGTTCTGGTTGTGTGTCTTCGGTCCAGTCCAGGACACTGAGGGGTCAACACTCCCCAGAAAACGCAGCACGAGAGAGGAGCCGCGTACGCAACCTGAGACAGGCCTTCCACAGCCTGCAGGTAACACTACACATGTACTCATGCTACTGTACATCTCCCACCATGTCGATGAGTTTACACACTGAAAACAAAGCTGTTGCTCTTCTTCAACTCTCATTGGCCCTATAATATTAATGTTATAGAACCAATTATATAAAATATATAAGATTATATTTCCAGACTGGTTTACGCCTTCTCAAAAACGCATAGGAAAAAAAAGCTTGGACATCTGCCCTGCATCTTCATCCATACATTTTTTGTTCAGTCAGCCAAATATGTGATTAAAAACAGAAACCGTTTTGAATGTCTCAAATGTTTTATTTATTAGATTGGACAGTCCTTATGAGAAAATTTGTATTGTGTGCAAAATTATTTTAAATGTAGCACAGTTCAGTGTTGAGAGTCAGATGAGAGCTAGTCACAGCCTTGTCCTCCACTGTCCCCAGGCTGCTCTGCCCTCCGTCCCACCAGACACCAAACTGTCCAAATTGGATGTCCTGGTTCTGGCTACAAACTACATCGCTTACCTAACAGAGACCCTGGACCAGGGAGGGGCGCTCGCTGAACACACCCTGCCCTCCAGGCCCGATGGATATCTGCATCCGGTTAAGGTAAAGATAGCAACCAACTACGCACTGTTTCTCATACGGAGAGATTTATACTGACATTATAATATTCATCTACAGTCCTGTAAAGTATCACATTGTGGGCAGGGCCTCCACCAGAAAGATTAACTATTGACAGTCAATCACACATCATACGCCTGAAGACTGCCTTTAAACTGTGCTTTGTAATAAAGAGGAACACAATATAGCTCAGAAGTTATAATGTTGTCATATGACTACTGAAAAAGCTATTTAGCTCTTTTTCCTAAACATATTCCTAGTTGATTATATGAGCATCATAGCAGTCTACCCTTTAATCTGGATTATTGCCGTTGGAAATGACTTTCCCTTGCCCTTGTGAAACTATCATATTGTTCCATTTATCTAGATGAGTTTTGACTAGTTTTTGAGTTCACCACTTTTTCTGTGTGCTTATCATATTATATTTTCTACTCTATATATAAATATATAGATTTTTTATCATTCCTAATGGCAAGGCAAGGCAAGGCAAGGCAAGGCAAGGCAAGGCAAGGCAAGGCAAGGCAAGGCAAGGCAAGTTTATTTATATAGCACATTTCAAACACAAGGCCACTCAAAGTGCTTTACAGGGGCAAGATTAAAATACATAAAACACATTAGAAGACATTTAAAAGCGAATGAAAAGAAGTAAAACATTTAAATTAAATAAAAAGTACAGGTTAAAATGGAAACAGAAAAGTCTTCAGACTCGATTTAAAAGAACTGAGGGTTGCAGCAGACCTCAAGTTTTCTGGGAGTTTGGTCCAGATATTTGGTGCATAACAACTAAAAGCTGCTTCTCCTTGTTTAGTCCTAACTCTAAGGACTGTAAGTAGACCTGTCCCAGACGACCTAAGGGCTCTGGACGGTTCATAACGTATCAGCAGATCAGTAATGTATTTTGGCGCTAAACCATTTAGTGCTTTATAAACCAACATCAATAATAATGCACCACGGCCAGTGATAAACACCATTTCGATTCTGATATGTCTTGCATATATCAGAACTGACAATACACAACGTAGACTTTGACTTATTAGCATGAAGAACCAACCCATGCATGCCCTGTGTGTGTCTCTCTACAGAAGTGGCCGATGCGTTCTTTGCTGTACTGTGGCGGCGTGGGGGATCTGCTATCAGGAGTCTCAGCCAATCAGATGGCTCCATCTGGACGGGACGGGACACACCCACTGTGCCCCGCCTTAGAGCAAGGCAGAGAGTGATAGTGATAACACAACATGGGACTTTACTCCAGCGAAACAGCATTGCACTATGAACAGCAAAAGGCACAGAGGCCAGGGTCAAGTTGTGTTGGTTATTTTATTTCATTCTTTGATTCGAATACAGTTTTTTCCCTGCCATACACATAAATAAATAATATTGATAATAGATCAAATTTATATAGCGCTTTCCCCAGAGCTCAAAGACGCTTCACAATAGCAGCTAAATCATCAGAAACAAAAAAAGCTCAACATACCAAACAAACATGCACACAAAGGTGCAGCTACAGACACACACATACACGTTTTTAGAACTTGTACTGCCTAAAATGAGTGCAGGAACTTTTCTTTATTGTAATATGCATTGGCTAAAAGGAAATGTTACAAATCCGTCTAAAGTCATGTTAAGCATTTTTCTTACCCCAAGGCATGTCTACATAAGAATTGCTAATGGTGAATAATCTCAGATAGGCTATAATAGTCTTAAATCGTCCAGCAGTGTTTAACTGTTTGGCCCTAATACACACAGCACAAGGGGGTTTGTCTTCACCCTTGTTGAAAAAGATTATCGGAGCGCTTAGACTGCAGGTTGTCAGGACGGGATTTAAAGACGAGGAAATGAAAAAGCTGCTTCGCTTGACTAATTACACCACAAATCACCACGCCGAGGAACAGTGTGTTACCCATTATCTTGATTTAAACGTTGTACAGTGTTGTGTTTTCGTTTAGTTTTTTTTTTCAGGAGTTATTTTTCATGCATGTGTGCTCTTAAAAATAAAATTAGAGCATTTGAGTGTAATGCTTTTTAATTAGATTTTTGTGGTATCACATTAAGTCAGAGTGAATGTGTGTGTGTCTGTCTGTCTGTTTGTCTGTCTGTCTGTCTGTCTGTGTGGGGAGTAAAAGGATGGACGGACAGATGAGCAGTGAGGGAGGGATTGTTGTGGGAACACAGCTGCTCTCTGATCTTTCTTGTATCTCCTGCAGTAATGACCACTTAGTTCTGATTACAGCTCTGCCACAGAATGTAACAAGTTGCTTTGAGTAAAAGACAATCTACAATAACAGCTTGTGTGTGTGTGTGTGTGTGTGTGTGTGTGTGTGTGTGTGTGTGTGTGTGTGGGGGTTATTGCTTTAAATCTGACACAAAGCGTTAAACCTTGGTGTGCAGTGTTAAGCTTCTCACCGTATGGTCACAGAAGAACTATTTTAGGCACTTTCTCATGATCATCAAAAGTACTTTCTATTTTAGTTATATATATTCTCGTGACATAATCTACATGTTATTCTAATTTAGAAATGATCCAGAATCAGTTGATATTTCATTTTCATTTATTTTGATATAATGAAATATGCCCACATTTTTTTTTTACATCAGCAGGTAAGTGCCTGTTGCAGGTCTAAACAAATCAAATGCTCCTTCTGTAATCTTCCTTTTTGCAGTGTAAGGACTTTAGATAAGAATTATTTTTCTTTGTATTTCAGAGAGGAGTTCTGACTCGTTCAACAAATCTTTGGACATTTTGCAAACATTAGCGTCATGGTGTCCAGACCGGCTACTACTGGAGCTCTTCATTCATTTTTTCAACTATATTCTTATTATGTTATGTTTTGGAACCGTTGTGAAACCTAAAATTGATATAGGATTGTTGGCTTACATGAACCAGACACTGATTTTGTTTTAATTATTTTTTTTAAAGGCCTGGGTTGGAGACTTCAAACCTTTTTACATTTCAATGATCATCTCTGTATTCCACAAATTTCTCTAGAAAGTTAGTCAAGTAGGTTAGTACATCCAACCCAAAAATGGTTAAAAAAAAATCTAAATATATTGCGCATAAGGTTGACGAGATAAAAACCTGGAGATAAAAGCTTTCCCAGTGTCCTCCCTTTTTTCCACGGTATTTGTAGTTTTATTTTTTCCTCATAATTCACAAAGTATAATATATTTTGTTGCCTGTAGTTGCCGATATGAGGGCTCGGCACTGCAAAAAAATCCCCCTTCCAATAAGTCACGTAGATATGTTTGCAGTGTGGACAAGGAGAAGCCAACGAGAGCAGCCGAACAAGATGGGCTCAGCTCCACAAGCAACAACAGCCCAGTGGTTCAAGGCTAGATCTATAAATCTGTCCAGGGTAAGGGGGGTGGGGGGAGGAGGAGAGAGGGTCTGCCCCCGATTTCCCGTGTGTAGTGATGACTAATTTGGATGTGCTGCTACTAAGGGAGAGGTTAGAGAAGGACAGACGAGGAGAATCCAGGCGATTCGATGAAGCAACTTGCAAACAGAGAGAGATTGAGGTCAAGTGAGAAGCGGGGCGACTAGACTCACAGACTCAAGATGATGTGACTGTGCAAATGGCCACGTGGGAATGAGGACAGACTGTCAAAAAAATATATTCTTTTTACACCATTTGTGTGTGAGCCATGGCCTTAACGCTGTGAGGAATTGTGTGGTGTGTGTGTGTGTTGTGTAATAGACGTTATTTCATTTCGTAGTTTTGCACTTTTTCCAGTTCAATTTATCACTTTGAACTACTTTCAAACAGTGCATGAAGCCCAACTGAATACTAAACTTTTTCAGCATTTTACTTCAACTGGCACTTTGGCTTCATTCATTGCTTTCACTTAAAGGTGGTTCTGGTGATTGCTGTCAAAATCAGTGGTGATTGAAACCCAACCACTACCCTCCTTTAAAGGATGAAAAGGAGGAAACCACACAGACACAACACTCAAACCACCCTCAGCATTGCCCTCTTCTATTTACCTTGTGAATTGTTTATAAATTGTATATTCTATATTGTTGTTGCTGCTTTTTTCTATTTTACTTGTATATTGCATATTTTTGGAAGAATTTCATTGTTTGACTTCGAATCTTGAAAATGGCACAAAGGGAGAACTAGAAGCCACAAGTTCTCCTGCTTACATACTGCCACCAGGAGCAGAGCTAATTGAACACACCTGTGTGTGATTGACTCACTCAGCACACCTGAGCTGACTCAATAGGTGGCAAATTAAAGGGGTACACACACACACACACACACACACACACACACACAAACAAAACACATGACCACACACACACACACACACACACACACACACACACACACACACACACAAACAAACAAAACACATGACCACACACACACACACACACACACACACACACACACACACACACACACACACACACAAACAAAACACATGACTATGCGTTACAACGCCCTTCCATAAATACAAACACCTAGTCTTTGTTAAAACAACATGCACACATAGTAATGTCACAAACAAAAAATAACCAAAATCTCTGTTTGTCATAGCCTGACCACTGTATCAACTATCAGCTAGCCAGGCTGTTGAGTTGGCCGCTGGGCTATAGTGTGTGTGTGTGTGGCAGATATGTTAACAAAGGGGGCCCATTGTAGCTAGCAACAGAGCCTAGGCTGTGTATTAACACTGGATTTTTTTTTTCGCGCACACACAGTACGGACAGGTAGGAGATGGTGAGGAGATATTCACTGATTTTGACAAAGGGTGATCTTGGTAACAAGTGTTCTCCAGAATCGCAGACTCCGCCTTTAACACATATCAGAACCCGTAACGGTCATAGGTACATACAGGTGCGGAGATAACTCTACTAAGTGTGTGTGTGTGTGCTTTTACCCATGCTTCCATGTAAAGGCATCTGTTTATGCCACCACATCAGCTTCCAGAAAGCATGTATCCAAAGTGTCTACCCCCTCATCCCAACATGTTTTGGGAGATCATCAACATATTTCCACTATCTCCCGCTCATTATGGCCGGTACATGTTGATCACTGGTTGGATTTATGGAGCCCTGAGGCCCCACTCCCCCCTCTGCTTTGGCCAGGGGCCTCGGGTGGAAGTCCAGGGAAAAGCATGAGAGAGAAGAGGAGGATGACTGGAGAGAACACAATTAAAAAATGTTTTATGGTGGGTTGCGCACTTAACATACATTTTAAAATGTTCACTTAACTTTGATGAAATACATTTGTTAAGTTACAATACATTTTTATAATGAAGGTAACTTAGAGTGTCTCTCATTGGATGTACAAAAAACATTTATGAACAAAACATTTAGGATTAAGTGAATTAGCATTCACATATTATATCTTAGATAGATGCACCATTGAGTATATTTTTAATAAGTCAATTAAAGTCAAGAGGGGAGGCTGGAGAAGAGTAGAGAAAAGAGAATTGGACAGAGGCCAATAAATATAGAGGGAATAGGAAGGAAGGAAAGAATAATACCGAAGGAGAAAGGGTTAGCACACAACAAAGGGACTAATCATGTTTATTTTAACCGATAGTACTGCGGATCAAAGCTAATGTTAGAAATAAATCTCATTTGATCAGAGTGAGATAAGATTATATTTAACTGTAAGGCCTTTAAAATGATGTTACTCTTGTTAGTTTAAGCTTGGCTAAACATTCTAATGGTCAAGCTTTAACGCACTTTTATTCGGATGTCACAAAACAAACAAGTCTCTCTCACACAAACTTCATAAAACTTTCTCTACTCAACCAGGGCAAACCAGTTTTGTTTTTTCTATTGATTTTAAATGTAAATGAGCTGAATGACAGACTGTTCATTACATTGGTTAATATGTAATATTTTAAGGTAAGTACTGCAAAGAGTGGAGCCACTACCTAATCATTTTTAATTCAATAATGCCTTTATTTAAAAGAGAGAAGAGAGGCATGTTTCCTTAGGCTATATACATTCTAGGTAAAAATCCATAGTGCATGTTAACAACAACACTGTTGGCGCATCTACTGTACATGAAGAAAGCCTTCAGTGATAGTGCATGCATTTTATACTGCTGTACGTCCAGGTTTTTTCTTAGCAGTGGAATCAACAATTGAAACATTTCTTGGGCGCTTCTTGGGATTTTTCTGTGCTCCTGCGCCAGTGTCGGGGGGGGGGGGGCGACACCACTTTGTAAACGCTGCCATACTAGGAAATATAGAGTTTTGTGGAGCTGATAGGCTTCATCAACTTTGTGTCAACTCATTTGCCAATGGCTGAATATAACAGACATTCATTCATATGAAAAAGTTACACACTCTAACTTTTAATTCGAGTCAAATTTTTGTCAGTGTGACCCAGCCGGGGTTACCATCTGGGGATATGAGGGAGGAAAGCAAAGACCTTCCCGTGGGATCCAACAGCCAATGACTGACGAGAACGATCCTGGTTTCCCATAACAACGATTCAACTATCAGCGTTTACACATATCCCCACTCATGGGATAAAAACAAACTAATTGTTTCATTTTAAAATCATATTGTGGTATAATCAAGATGGATAATTAGTAAAAGATTGGAGTGTAAGCCTCAATTTAAAAGTGCAACAACAGACACAAACTGTAGATTTCAACAGCTAATTTACTTTGGAGACAGGCATATGAACATCTTTCCCACTAGGTGGCACTAAAGCAGATGATAGGGTCACTATCTTCAATGCATAAAACAGACAGACATGTTAATGAATTTGTCATAATCATTTTTTAATATCATCGTCTCAGTTCAAGTACATCAAATGTGTTAGTCATACATCCAAACAACAGCGAAACATGTCAACAGATTTGAACGCTGTCGGTTGAGAGCTTTTCAATGAATTTTAAAGTTTTGTTTCATACTCTCTCTCCTCCGTCAGGACGTGGGTTTCGTTTATTCATTCACAAAGCCCCTAAACAGACGTTTGGGGCTGAGCTCATACTCATGGCAACATACCTTGGACTATATATGGAAAAAAGTACACAAGAAAATCACAAAATGAAGGCACAGCCAAAGCAGAGGAGTCGTCTCGACTTCAGTGCTTATGGGGTTGTTGTTGTTTTGGAATGCTAAAACAGGGAGAATTCTTGTGGATGGGAAAACATTTATAATAAATATTGTTCCAAACAATATTTATCTTTGCTGGAAATTACTAAGTGCCATGCGTTTCCCTTCACTCACTGTCTTCTCCACTGTAGTACTGTGCGGTCCAAAGTGATTAAGCTGATAAAAGGCCACTAATCCAGAGTATGGTTCACATCGTCAAGTACCTACGGTTGACAGACATAATAAAACATGGACGCTGTGCCTACGTTGCTCTACACTAACTGATGGCTGCAGTCAGATTGTGTCACTAGCAGAGAACTACTGAGTACTGACTCATTGTGCTTTATTAGGTGAGTTAGAGTTGGTTAGTATCACAGTGCTCCTCCCAGTATGGGTTCATAAAGCCCCCCCCCCCCTCTTAACAGCAATAGCATGTTAGCACTTGAATTATGTTCCCTCACATTATAAAAGGGGGTTTATCAAGAGGTAACATATCAGGCACACACTTCAAGTAATTTCAGGTATGAAACGGGAAGGATCAAAAACTACGCAATCATAAATAAAGTACACACATTAGTCTCACGTGATTGAAAAAGTACATCAAAAAACTCTACGAACCATTAAAAATGCTCTGAAAAATTGTGACTGCGGAGGCAAAGATTTGGTATGTAGAACTAAATAGAATTAGTTTGTCATTCCCAAATCTGCCCCGATGTGCACAGAAGAGAAACATTTCATGGTTTCTTTTGCATATAGAATCTCCCATTTCAGCTTGTGAAATGCGAGCAGGCTTTACGTGAAAATTACAAAAATATACAAATATGATCTAAAAACATGTCTTCTGTTGGTAAAAAAAACCACAACAAAAATAAGAAAGAAATTCATATTCTATATGCTTTGGATAAATCGAGGTATTTTTTCGAGTATCAGGATGATGGTATACAAACATGTTGGTTTTGTTATGGACTCACTGGGTGCTTAGTTACGTGGGGTTTTTAAAGGGCTCAGCATTCCATGGAATGGGGGATCTAGTGGTCTCGAGAGTTCGTAATCCTTTACAAGTAAATGAGACTGGCTAAGCAGCTTCGTTACTGCTGCTAAACTGGGTCACCTTGACTGTCTGCCATGGACTTACAAACTACTTTCAACAAGAAAATGTAAGGCATCTGAGACCTGGATGTCTTAGCTTAGAGCTAAACTTATTGATGCAGACTCTCCATAAACTCTTAGGAAACAGGGTTGTTTCATGACTGGGTTTGGCCATTACAACCTGAACAAACACAGTAAGTCACGTGACAAAAAATGTCCATAGAAACCATCGTCATGAGCACAGACGGCAGCTACTCAAAACATTGTGCACACACACACACACACACACACACACACACACACACACACACACACACACACACACACACACACACACACACACACACACACACACACACACACACACACACACACACACACACACACACACACACCCCTCTCTTCAATACGCGATGACAATGGATGACTTGAAATGCTGAAAAAATGGTCATGGTCAAGAATTCTGTGATTTTCCAAAAATTGTGACAATGATGACACTCAAATTACACACTGTTACGCAAATCAATTACGTACCGGCACTGACAACGACTTGAATTTAACAAAAAGAAATAAAATAAAAAATTACACAGGGCACATACAAAGATGTTAAAATACAAACAATTACCACAGATGACCGAATCATCTTTACCTTCAAACGTGTATCAACAAACTTTAAGGAGGTCTCAAAGGTCCACAATGGCATCTCAGAGCAGTAATGTGTTTAGTGTAGTCTTATTAGATAGGAGCAGAGGTAAACCCATGGAGAAATGTGGACTCTATGTTGGTGCTATGGAGCCGACTGAGCCACTTGTACTGTAAGGCAAATGCAGCAGACACCTCAGGTAGGGCTTTCACACTGGCACGGAACCTACCCAGAACCTACTTTTGAACAGGCCGGCATGTTCACATGGCCTAATATAAATTGGTTCTGAACCTGAAAAGTTGGTTCTCAGCTGGAACCAAAAAAAAAAAAACAGTTTGGGTTTTCTTGAGAACTGTGATGTCATCAAGGGGGCGTGTCTAAACTGTGAAGACGAGGAGAAGAAGAAGGAGGAAGTAATGGAAGGCAGCGACAATGTCCAGGCAGCAGACAAGAAGAACCTGCAGTGTTGTGTTCTGGGGGAAACTAAATGCTTGGTGGAGATTTGGGGCACGAACCGACTCCTAGGAGAAGTTAGAGAGCAGCACACAAAGATCATGACATATGGTGGTTATACTTTGGTTCAGATTAAAGTGGTATATGAACGCAGGCATGGTTCACAAGAAACCACAAGTGTTCTCAGACTCCGGAATGGAACCAGAGCTGCTGTGTCGGTGTGTGAAAGCCCTATAGTGCTGCACACATCCCACGTTAACACCAGCTCATCCAAACAGCAACTCAACTTCAGTGAGGCACTTCAGAACTTCATGGGGATGTTATGTGATCGTAAATATCCTGAACATTTACCAGTGCTCGGGATACGTTCGCTATGACTGAACAAAACAGTGCTTAAAGATTTAATGTAGAAAAAATACACTGTGTATTTTCCCAATATAACCACTAGAACGTGCAAAGGGGGAGACAGCATCTCGGCTGCTTACTACTCATACACTGCTGGTAGGAACATGGTGATGCGGGGGATTTACTGGGCTCCATTTGATTGAACTAAAACCGTGAAACATCATCTTTGCTCTCATTTTAACACAGATCGGCCTTTGTGGACTCATTTAGACATCTGTAGTAGCAGCTAAAAAGGCGACAATTAGTATTAAACCCAAAGGCCATGTGAAGTCACTATAATACACAGTGGAACATACCTGTCCATGCCTTCAATTGAAGTTCACGCTTGCTTTTTCTTTTCTTTTCTATTCTTTTTATATTATATTCTATTTTACATACTCTGGGATATTTTTTTATGTTTACAAAAATAACTAAATTTTTTTACATCTCGTATCTATTAACTACCTGATGCAGTCACAGCGGCACAGCTCATTGTGCATTTGAGCTTCACCCACTTAATATGATCGCAAACTCCACACATCTGGACAGATCCGTAGCCTGTGTCTGCAGGTTTCAGCTAACGGAGATCGACTGACTAACTTCTTCTTTGATTGATGCGATTTGGGCTTCAAATGCACAGTTCCAGCCTGGCAAATATGTTTTTTTTTTATATATTTCTTTTTGTTTAGTTTTTTTAGACAAAATTGCGAGAAGGCAGCAATAAAGCAGTCTTTCCTCACACCAACACTGACGTCCATTGGCCTTTTTTCTATAATCAGAATCAACTGATTACGTCATTGGAAAAAACACCAACTGCCAAACCTGGAGCTGTAGACCAATAGGACATTCAACTAAGTGAGGGACTTCACTGTCCATGAACCGTCCTTTGCTGCACTTTTCACCAAGGAGCTGGATAGTAGCCTGGCGGGAACAGTGTTTGTGTGTGTGTGTGTGTGTGTGTGTGTGTGTGCGCGCATGTGAGTCTTGTGCATGCTAAAAGGAACCAGAAAATACTATCAGAAGGCCGTCTCCTGGACCGTGTGAGGCGTCAGCTGGCACGAGGGCTGAGAGCTCCTGGTGTCCGTGTCCTCGTCCTCTGTCTGTCTGTCGCTCTCCGCCTCCTTGTCCTCTGTGACCGTGTCCTCTTTGCAGAAGGCCGCTCCGTTGCTGCCTTTCTGGGCCATCTGATACGGCTTTGTGTCGATTTCTTTGGGCTGGATCAACAAAAGGAAGATATCGTTAGCCTCGTAGCATAATTGCCTAGATCATATTTACTCTACTCTACTTATCTACTCTATTCTACATCTACTTTTCTTTAGCCAAATAGCATAATTGCGTAAGTCATATTTTAAGGGTTATAGACTATGGTAAAGTTGATGTAGAGTAGAGTAAATATGGTTTAGGCAATTATACTCTGAGGCTAACGATATTGATATTGATATTGAAAGGTTCAGGTTGTGCTAAACAAACAGAGGGAAGAGACAACAGGCGTGCATTGTGTTAGTGAGCGGTTACCTTCATAGGCAGAGGAGTGATGCAGCAAAGCTTCTCTTTGTAGCGATCGGGCAGGAACCACAGCAACGTGCCCAGGACAGGAAAGACTGTGCCTGGGGTCAGGTCCTTCTCCTTCATAGGTCCTAGTGTGTTAGCCATGACATCAACAAGACAGAGATTTACTTTTGATCAGTTTTGCTTTGAAGCGAGTTGGAGAGCTACAGGGTAATATAACAGGACAAAGTGAAATGACCAGAATGCACAAATTGTGATTTCATTCACTAGTGGAATATTACATGATGACCATATACAGCATAGCAAAAAGTGATGTCCAACAATACAAAAGCTGCGCATCTGAGTAGCTATTCACTGTTTATTTGGAACACTATAGTGAGCTACCTCACTGTTAGCTTGGGAAGCTAGCAGCTAGAATGCGGATTGCAAGTTTTCACCAATATTCAAGCATAAATGTATCAAAGAATAATGAGGTATTCAAACAGGTTGGCCCCTTCATTTGATTGACAGCTGCTCACAAGCAGGGCTCAAGACTGTTTCACTAGTAGCACTGGTGCGACCTACTTTTTCAGATGGTCGCACCATCACATGATTTGGTGATAAATGATGTGTACCTGTTAGAAAGCTGACTATGAGTCCCACCACCACCACAGTGGTTGAGTTGTGAGCACTGTACCACATGTAGGACAGCGAGTAAAGCGCTTCCACACCTGTCGCCCTGAACAACAGAGGGAAGAGAAAATCAATGTTAGTCCTATCTATTATTTTTGATAATCCATTTATAATCACGTGACTGAACAGTCTATCTGTACTGTATGGGGATAATAATGTATGTATGATGTTAGATGTTGGGGTTCCCTAGTTACCTGGGTTTGGCTATGGCGGTGACCAGTGTTGTCATGGCAGTGGTTGTCATGTTGTCAAACAGAGGCATAGCGGTGGTGTTGAGCCCCGGCACTGGGACAGGACCAGCCATACGCATCACAAAGCTGCCGATGCCGATCCAGAAGGCCATGGCCAGGCCGGCTATCAACCCAACCACCGCACCCTGTGGGGGGGACAGGGGGGAGCACATAGGTTAGTTAGGTATTCTATAGTAACTCTTCTACGTCTTCCAACAGGTGCATTTCCCCAGGACGCCCACTATATATGAAAACGTGTGAGGCCGTTAAGTTTGTCCGTTCTCTTTTACTGTAGAAACAACTTTAATTTTCAAACAATTATACACTGATTAAGACATACTAAAGATTAACATATTCCATTTCTACCAAGTCTAATGAAAAAATGCCAAGACATTCTACACACTGCACCTTTAAACCAAACGTGTAGTCATGTGTGATCTGATGTGTCAAATGTCAATGATTATTTATAATTGTTTATTATAGCAGACAGTGTTGTTTTTTTAACAACACAAATCTACTTTATTACCATGTATTTATTGGATCAGTGACACAGTGGCACAATGAGTATATAAATTAAAAATAGAAACAATAAAATCTCAAATGAAACATGACTCACAGTAGGGTTTGCCCAGGGAAAGAACATTCCCAGACAGAAGAGGCCGAGCAGAGGACCGCCCACCATCCCAAAGATGCTGAAGGCTGCCTGAGAACACAAAGCATACGGTTCCTTCAATGGCCGACAATGTTTGTGCTACTTAACTGTACTGTAAGGCTGCATAATAATAGCAAAACACTGTTAATTTTCTTTAAAAAAATGGTATAATGAAATCACCTTTCCAGTCAAACAGCTATTATGGTAGTGAAATTCAGACCATGTGAATAGTTACCTGCAGCACAGATCCCATCAGAGAGGCGAGGTAGGCCATAGCCAGACACACCAGGCCATAGGCCAAAGCTGTCGATCAATAAGACAACAAAGACATGTTTAGTCGCGACACCTGCTACATCTGCCCACTTACTGTTGCCAAAAAGCCATTGGTAGGTTCAAGTGTCTTCTAAAATGGAAGTAGCATTGAAAAGCATTGGGGTAATATTACTTGTTTATAATAACCGAAATCTTTGCTAAAGATTTTCACTGACAAATAACAATAAGAAAATGAAGACAATTCTAATAGACGCTGCTGATTTCATGTTCAACAATATCAAGTTTGTAAGGGAACACTGTATAAGCATGAGCATACTTTGCCTAAGAAAGTAAAAACACAAAATGAAAGCAGTGGTCCTACCGAGCCCCTTGGACAGCAGCGTGGCTCTAGCTTCGGTCATGTTTGGAAAATAAGGTTTAATCAGGTCCTCCATGGTGACTGTTGCCAGGGAGTTAAAGGCTGATGAGATGGTGCTGGAGGAAGACAGACAAAAGGCATCAATGAACAAGTGGGATTTTACACATTATGTGGCTGAGTGTCCGGCTGAAAACAAACACTTTATTCCTATACAATATGGACTGTAAATAATAAAGTATATTTTCATAAAGTAAATTAACGAAAGCTGAGAGAACACATTCTGCAGGAAGATATTGCAGTATCTCAAAACCGAACAGTTATCAAAAGGAAGAATGCATTAGATATTGTTTGAGTTTTATGCTAGTGACTTTTGTGAGTAGAAATAATTAGCACATTAATAACATAAAATAACTTTATAGTTTGACATCCTGCCTTAAAACTTACTATTATTTGGAAATGTTGACAAGGACAGTGAGCATGTACCCAGACTACTATTTCCTTCACTTTTGTCACACACACACACACACACACACACACACACACACACACACACACACACACACACACACACACACACACACACACACACACACACACACACACACACACACACACACACACACACACACACACACACACACACACACACACACACACACACACACACACACACACACACACACCTTAAACCCCCTTTTAGTAGTGAGTGCACTGGGCCGGACAACTCTTTGACGCTTCGATGCTCACATTATCTAGTCTGTCAACCTGGCTTGTTATTGCCAAAACATATTGTTTTATGACTGCATGTGATAAAGCATAAGATTATAAATTACTCATATCAACTAGACAACATGCATCGGAAAACCAGGTAAAAGTTCAACCACTATGAAATAAGTTGTGAATCTGCTTCATTGTTTCCAAGTGTGTTTTCTTGGGTCATTTACCTGAGGGCTCCACTGAAGAGACAGGCCACAAACAGTCCTGCGAGCCCGGGCAGATCCTTGAACACATCCATCACAAAGTACAGCACCATCTGCACATAGAGGCTCAATATTAGGACGCACAAGAACAACTAAAACACTTTATACTAATAACTACAATGACGGTGAATCAGTTATATTGACCTGGTCGTTGGTTTTGACGTAGCCCTTGTCCAGAGGGCTGTTCTCCCCATAGCGAGCAAACATGACCAGGCCCATCAGACAACCCAGACACAGGACAATCTGCTGGCATGGGAACACTACATAGCACGACCTGTAAGGCAGGAGAGGTGAGGACAAGTCACAACAACACTGTCGACAATGGACAATTACATTGGTAAGTAAGAAGTAATGCTCAAAATGACAACACTATAACTATTGTGGAATACTTTAAGGAAGACAATAGATAAAAATGAAAGCCGATTGCATCTGCATTTTAAACAGGGTTTCTCTCTAGAGGTGGAGTAAGTGATTTTTGGAGAATGATTGTTGCCAAAGTCTGGTATGTAAACAAAGGTAATGTGAAAAAAAGGAGGAGGGGGGGAGTGGGGAGGGGGGAGGGAGGGAGGGGGCACCATAGCTAGCAATACAGTATGGACACAGGTAGCGGATCGTTTGGTCGAAATTCACTGATTTCGGCCAAAAGTGATTTTGACAACAAGCCTTCTCCAGAATCGCTGACTCCACCTTTAATATGGGTAAATACTCAGAACTGGGACTCTTGCATTGTGTTATTTCTTAAAGCAATAATGGAAAGGCCAAGCCCACTGTGAGGCATGGCTGGTACTCACATGATGGCCTCTTTCTCAGAGCGCGCGCTGAGGTACCTCTGCACCTGGGCCTGGTTGACCCCGTACAGAGCCAGCATGAGGAAGACTCCGCCCACTCCCAGCGTCCAGAAGGTGTGACGCTCCGTAGGGTCGGGGTTCAGGCTGCACAGGGAATACAAGGACAACGTGTGAATATTGATTCCAAAAAGTAAAGTGTGTTTCTTAGCAAGATGTTCTGTCAGTTGTCTACAAGTTAACGAGCAACACTTGCTGTCAAAATCACTTTGTCAAAATCAGTGAATATCTCCTCATGATCCGCGACCTGTTCATACTGGGTGTGCAAAGAAAAGACAATCTGGTGTTAATACACAGCCTAGGCTCTGTTAACGGGTATGTAAACAAAAAGGGGACTACATGCCCGTTTACAGGGCCTAGGCTGTGTATATTAACACCAGATTTTTGTTCAAGCGCACACACTGTCAGGATAGGCAGGGGATCAGTGGAGTGTCTAACAACAAGCGTTCTCCAGAATCGCTGACTACACCTTTAAGTCTATTAAACCTTGAATATGTCGACTACTCACTCTAGTCCTGCTATGCGGCTGCCATTGACTGCCTTCCTCCACACCTCCGTCATGCCCCCTGCCTGACTGGCCCCCACCACGATGACAGCCAGCTGGCCCGCAAACATCACCACCGTCTGGAACACATCGGTCCAGATCACGGCCTTCAGACCGCCCTGCAACATAGGTGTACATGGATCAGAGCTTTGACAGGTGGAATTTTTTAAAGGGGAGGGATGTTCTGGATTGTTATAATCAGTGGGTAACAGGAGAAACTTCCTGAGTACTGGACAGTTACTCCATATTTTAACCATTGTTTTGTTTTTGTTTATGAAAAAATGTAATTAAATAGAAATAGAAAAAAATGGATAGAAAAAAATCTTAGATGTTTAGTTGGCAAAAATAGTACTCAACACATATTTTTACACAGTTGTAATTCAGAGAAGTGAAAGACCCTCACCAGAGCAGTATAGACGGTGCACACTAGTCCCATGGCCAGCACTGCCCCCCATAGGTCAAAGCCAGTCACTGCAAGGGAACAGAGTGAGACCGTAACCAAACACTTCATAACAGGTTACTTACTACATTTTTTAGTTGAACATTTACACAAACACATTCTGTTGGTTTAATATCATGTGACGGACCCTGCTGTAAATGAAGACAAAAAATAAATAAAAATGCAACTCTCACCTGCATTGAGTGCCAAGGCTGGAGCATAGAGAACAACCCCCATATAAATGACCTGTAGTACAAAAACAGAGCTCAGAGGTTGTGTTTTGGGGCTAGTTCAATCGCACGCATGCACAGTTGGTGTTAACTTCTAAAGGATAAATGCAACAACCATAATATACATTTTACAAGGGTCAACTGGACATTTTCAGGGACAACGTTGCAGTCAAGCTGTTATAAAATTGTCCAATGAATGAATTCTCAACGGCTGTATTTTCAAAAATTGTCAAGGCAAGGCAAGGTTATTTATATAGCACAATTCAGACACAAGGCCACTCAAAGTGCTTTACAGGGGCAAGATTAGAATACATAAAACACATTATAAAACATTTAATTATAACAATTAATTTATAATAATTGAACTCCTGCTAGGATTGGTCAATGTCTTAACTAAGAAGTGGTTTAAATAGGTGAGAGGTGGCCATTTCATCACAGTAAATGTGTCAAACGTGTTGGCATGAGAAAGTGCAGCAGCTAATCTACAGTGAAAATATGACACATATAAAGATACCATTTGAAAGATGAAGGTCACGGTCCCCAACACACGGACCGTCTTGTTAAAGCGCAGCTCCAGATACTGTCCAGGGGAGAAAATGTCAAAAGGAAATAAATAAAATTAAAAAATCTGATTAAAATATCATCTCAGAGTCATTCTGTGACATATGTTCAATGCTGTGGACTGTCAGTTTAGTACATGACTCAAAGCCAATTCACTCTTTGTTCCAAGGACATTACGGCAGCACTGTACTCTGGCAACTGACTGATTGTTATGGTTAATGATAGACACAGTCTGGCTGCAGATAAGGACCCTTTTAAAAAAAAGATGTTTAGTCTCGAGACAAGGACAAGGTTTCTGTTTTCAACTTTAACACACCAGCGATAAGCAGATAAGAGGAGAGATACGAATGTGGGGCTCTGAGATCATACTGGAGAAAGATAAAGTAGAGGGAACAGTGTTGACGGAGGGTAGAAACAGAAAAAACGTAGACAGAGGAAGAAGGACATTACAATTAGGAAGTGTTAGAAGGCAATACATGAACAGGTCATGAATCCACTATGGTTGTACAGTCATGTCAAAATAAGTGAGTGTGTTCATTCTATACTTGTGTGTGTAGGTGTGTGTGTACCTCGTAGGCACTGGACAGCCGTAATCTATAGAAGACTGGTATGAAGACATGAGCTGGGATGAGCAGGCCTAAGAAGTAGGAGCAGCCCAGGAACCAGTACTGAGTCCCAAAGGTGTATATCTCAGACGGCGCGCCCAAGATGGCCACCGCCGACTGGAAGGTGGCCAGCAGGGACAGAGACACAGGCAGGCAGCTCATGGAGCGGTCCGCCATCAGGAACTCCTAGGAACCAACAAAATATTGCTGTCAGGCATTTTTAAAAAACACTAAAAACTCAACTTTGTGAGCCTTAAAAAAGAGGTGCACTATGTAACTTTGGATGTGTAAGGGAAGTAAAAATTGTATATGATTTATTCTTATGAGTTAAACAAACTTTACACAGGAAAATGACTTCCATGGAACAGTGTTTGAAGTAAGAGAGCTTCCTGAAAATGTACTGTTTCACTGTTGTTGTTGTTTACAGCAGCAGGGCCCACAGTTTGGTTTACAAACATTTTCTTGTCTTGTCTTTGGTTCCAGGTTCCTCAAAATAATTTTGTTTTGATTCATGATTATAGAATTATTCAATGCTAAGAATGTCAAGTCAGAGTAAATGTTTTGTACACTAACTGCTGGCTCTGCAAATGTAACCAAAACCCCTCCTCTGAAACTGTAGAGTGCACCTTTAAAAGCAAAATGGTATCGAAAGCAAGGGGAGTATTGTCTGCAAGGAAATTGAAATAAATCTTTGGTCTAAACACTAACAGTGTACCTGTGTTGTGCGTTGGCGCCCACCAGAGAAGGCATAGAACAGGCCGATGCCAGTGGAGGCCACCAACAGCAAGGCAAAGATGACGTAGTCCACCGTGGTGAAGTGCATTAGGACCACGTCCCCCATAATGCAGCTGGATGTGGGGCGGGTGGGAGGAGCAAATGCTGCTGGAAGCACGGCCGCCAAGGCTGATCACGACGTGCAGAGAAGAGTTTCACCCATAGGGAGACCCACTGAGAGCTGGAGGAAAGAGAGAGAAAGAGAGTGAGTGAGTGAGTGAGTGAGTGACTGTAAGTCTGTGAGTGAGTGAGTGAGTGAGTGAGTGAGTGAGGGGGTAAGGGGTGAGTTAGTGAGTGAGGTGGCCAAGTTAATTTCCTTCTCACTAAGACCTGGGAGAAGTAGTACCTCAGTCACTGAAATTCTGAATTAGCTTAATATGAGTTGAACTACATTTTACTTGTCATTTTCATATTACAAGACTGTCTATAACTCCCTGGTTTCCAAACAACAACAACAACCATCATTTACCATCAATGTTGACATTCAGGCTCTGCCCTTTTTTCTTCTACAGGCAATTTATATCTATCTACATTTTTTTTTTTTTTTTCAAGTGCAGACAAATACCTTACAGGGCTGATGCTAACATTTGTATCAGTCAGATGGCATTTTAAATACATTTCTGTTTGTTTTAAAATGAATTAAAAAAAATTAAAACAACACTAAACCGTTTTCAACAGTTACAATAAGGGCTGCATTTTGTTGGAGTTACAGTTGGACAAAACAACCTTGATTACTTACTGCAGTTCATACATTGGGAAAACAACACAACTTGTCAGAGAAAGATGCTAACAATAAAGCTGTGCATGTAGTCTACTCGAATATGACAGAGAGAGAGAAAGAGAGAGGGAGAGCTACAAAGAGAAACAGCAAAGGACTTACTGTAGCTACCGAGATCAAGCTGCTGCCGGCGGGCTAAGACACACACACACACACACACACACCGGCCACTCAAGACTTAAGGCTGACCGGAGGGGAGTATCTTCGTCACAACCTCCAATCACGCTCACTGTGGAGGAGAAAATCATTTAGCCACACATTAGACATGCCTGAGAGAATAAAGACCTGTCATAATATTGTCTCAAATGATTCAATACCTCTGTGAAAGCCTTTCCAAACACAGCAGCAGATCACAATCCAATCCCTTTTTAAATATACATATATTTTTACAACAGATACACAAGTGTCTTCTGTTACAGGTTTCACTACAGGGGAGATGTTTTTGTTTTTGACAATGAAGACAAGTTCTCAGCTCCTTGCCGTGCTCCTCTGAAAAGGATTCTCCTATTCCACTACACACAGCGTGCTGGGCTGTGGTCACCTGATCTACTTTATGGCAAAGGGCCAGCTGACTGCGGAAAGGTGAGAGTGAAATGAATGAGATTTAGAGGTGCAGTCAGTGAGTCAGTGAGTAAATATATCAAAATAATGATAAAATGATGATCCGCTACATGTACAGTGTGCGCGCTGGAAAAAAACTTTAGTGGCAGCCTAGACTCTGTAAACTGGTATGTAAACAAAGGGAATGAAAACTAAAAGGGCCCCACCGTAGCTAGCAACATACCTGTTTACAGAGTTGAGACTGTGTATTAACACTGGATTTTTTTTCCCAGCACACTTCACAGTATGGACACGTTGCGGAAGCGAGAGGAGATATTCGCTGATTTTTAACAAAAAGTTATTTCGACAACAAGCATTCTCCAGAATTGCTGACTCCACCTTTAAGGGGAAGCTACAGATAATTGCAAATAAAAATCAATTATAAAACATGAGGTTGAAAGCAGTGGAGGATTGCAAAAGCATAATTAAGGTAAAGCACGGGAAGAGAGATAAGGAGGGACTGAATCAATGAGGTCCAGGTCTATTAACCTTATAGACAGAAAGCTGCTGATCTGAGATAAGCACAACACCGTATATTTGCATGCATGGAGCATTTGCAGCATGAAAACATTGGGTTTAGGGCTTATGGTGATTTGAACTAGTTTACATTAAGGCAGTTTTCACGTGAACAAAACCATCATGAAAAACGCATAGTGTCATAACAGAGGAGAACAAACTTGAGTGATTAAAGCTCTGCTCTCATAAGCACGACTTTATAGACAACTGCTAAGGAGCCTCAGATTCACATAAGGGCAGCTGTAAATGGCAGCAAAGGGCAACTGTTTCAAATGACAAGAGGCTAACTACCCAGGCACGAGTCACTGAACTAGCTGGAGTGCTACTAGGCTGTAGCCTTTTTGGAAAATACAGGTCAGAAAAACCATGTCTTGGTAGTTACCAAAGGACAACTCGACAAGGATTTACATGTGTGAGGCTGTGTGAGATTATGGTTTTAGGTGTGTGTGTGTGTGTGTGTGTGTGTGTGTGCGTGTGTTCAGACATCAGTAGTGTTCTGTACCGACAGGCCTGTCCGTTTGATACTCATGCTGGTGTGATCAAACACTGGCCAAGACACATGACCCTTTTAAATCCCACTGTAATCATCATTATGGTTTATTATCTCTAATCTACTTCAGTACAAGTGGCTGGAAACAGAAGCAACTGGTTCAATTCAAAAGCGCCCAATCACAAGTTTCAACATGCAGTATGTAGGTCTTTTAATAACGGCACAGATGGCCAAGTCAGTGTGAGTGAGCCCTAAACTCATGTCACTAGAGGCAAGTTTATTCATTAGAAAAAAAATGCATTGCTTCAAGGCATAAAAATAAGACTTTTCAAACATTTGCTGCTACTTAGTAAGGCCTGTGTGAAATATGTGAGCACTGTGCGTTGCTGTTTCACATGAAACTTTCCTCCTGCTGAGAGTTACCGATGGGAGCTGGCAGCACTGTGTTGCACTGCTGGGCAGCAACAATACAACCCCCTACTGCTCAGATGCCTTTCTAAAATGCACAGCAGAACAAATAAAATGCATCTAAAACCTGCCAAGTTGAAAAGGGCATTGGCTTTTTAATCCCTCCGGTGCTTAAAGATAAAAGCCCTGTAACCTCACAGTAGAGGGTCCAAGCTAAAAAGATTATTAAACATGCCAAAGTGACACTTCATTTAATTACAGTACACCTTGGAAGGCAGCAACAGTCATGACACTTTATTTTCTTAAGTAAATCGAATGTGTGCTTGTTCCAGCTATTGCTTTGGCTTCTCATATTCAAAGTTCACCCATCTTTAAAGGTGGAGTCAGCAATTTTGGGGAATGCTTGTTGCGAAAATAACTTTGTCGTACTATGTGTGCGTGAAAAAAACCCAGTGTTATTACACAGCCTAGGCTCTGTAAACAGAGGTGTTGCTAGCTAAATTTGGAAATAGGAGGCTCATGACTACCAATGCATTTAAATGAAAATGTGTATAGTATTCAGATGTGCTATAATAGTGTGTAGCCCTTAGAGCACTCTCTGTATGTTCCCTCTAACAGGATACTTAACAGTCAGAAACCCCCCACAGGCTACTCCAACCTGAACAGTGAACAGTTAATGGCTGGCTGCAATACAAAATACTTGAGCTTGTTCAATCAAAAGGACCATGCTAGCTCACAGCAAGCAATGTGCTTCTGCACCACTTGGCCTATTTCTCTATAGACTAGAGCTATGCCTTTCCACCACTATGTTTGCAAAACTAATAACACGTTTATCACTCATATCCAGCAATACCACAACTCTGTCTCCTGATTTTAATCAATGCTTCAAGTTATTCAATTGAAGCAGTCGGTTAAGGTTAATTAAAGGCGGGGCGCCCTTAGCTCAGTTGGTAGGGCGAACATTATTTTTCTTTAATTATTTTTTTTATTAATGTAGAATATTTAGAATAAGAAATAAAAAAAACATCTTTTTGATTTGATTTGATTCAATTTATTTCAGACATATCAGTGATACAAAACAAAATGAAAAGCATGGCAATACAATAAACAAAAATTATGTTTTCACAAAAAATAAAAATAAAAAAAAATAATTATATATAAAATAATCTTTTCGCCAACCACACAAGAATAAACCAATTTGGATTAACGAACATGTTTTGGCCAGGCCTTGTGTTTATGTGTGTAACGGTGGTGTTGTCATGAGCATCCCAAAACAAGGAGGTCAGGGAGGCTGAGGTTGCCTGGCAACATAGGGACAATGATTGTGGGAGCACTATGGGAGCTGAGCTGGTGGCGTTGGTGCTTTCACCCCCACATCCATGTCTTGTGTTTAAATGGTGGAAGACAGAGAGAGAGAGAGAGAAGGCAGGTACAGACTGCTGAATCAGGCCTGTGATCTATACAATCCTATAAAGGCAGTTCAAAGCAAACCCGCCCTTATCTTTTCCTCATCAGACAACCAGATCAAACACTGCATTTAATTGTATATGTGTGTGTGTGTGTATGTGAGAGTTACTGCATATTTACAGGGATTAAAGGGGTAATACAGAGAAATACTACCAGATGTCTTATTGTCCTTGACAGGAGCATGCAGAAATCAAATCAGTCATCTTGTATCAGTCAGTGTGCCTTGCAGCAGTGTCATCTCCTTTTACAGATTTCAAAAGGTCAGCTTGACAGAACACAGTGAAATGTGTCCTCTCCAAATGCTTTTTACACTCATCTGGATGTCTGATATTAAAGAACTGAAGTCTACCGCTGGGTTCGGAGCTCTGTTTACTCAAACTCTGTATTTGTCCAAAAAAAAATACCAATAAAACAATTTCAAAATCCAAGTTCATATTTACCAGCGACCTTTGAGCAATGACATGGGGTTGTGTTGTGTACAATTGAAAGCAAAATAGCAGAACCCAGAAAAACCCTACAACCATCTTGCTCGCCAGGCCAGCTTGGTTAAAATAATAAGATATTAATGCTAGGTATAAAGCTGGTTGTTTGCTCTATTTGAGTGTTCCTAAACTGTATTTTATTTTGTATTACAAGACAAAATACTTCAAGGACAATGACGACTGGGTGTTGTGGCGAATGTAGCAAATGCTGCATGCATGAGATTTTGTAGTGGACCATCCGAGGACATCTTCTATAAAACAGTGGATAGGACAACTTAGTAGCTTTTACATATTATCTTAAACTGGTAAACAAAGGGTATGTGACTGGTTTTGCCAAAGAGTTATTTTGACCACAATAATTCTCCAGAATCGCTGACTCCACCTTTAAACACCAGTCGATTCTCAGATCTACTGTGTGTAGCATAATATTTTAAAGCCAGATAACAACAACACCACTATGAGGAGATGACTACCTTTGAACTGAGCCCTGTTGGTATATAAAAAGGACTTACTTTTCAGAGTGAAATGCCCTTCTGGTTAAGCTGCATGCATATTATTGAGTCTATCGACTACATAAATGACACGTGCATGCTTACTCACAGGCGGTTTACTGTCATCTTCGGAATGTGTGCATGTTCTGCTTACAGTATCTCAGTGACAGAGAGAAGGCCAATCATTTGAGTAATCATTAAACCTTCCACTGAACCCTGGCCTGCCCTGTGCACTAGCTACCAACACCTCCAACTGTGAGGGAAGAGCTAAAATACTGGAGGCATCACTTTTGCTTTTATAAAGAGACGAGATAAAGAGTTACTGACAAGGGAAATATAACATGATAATATCACCACCACTGATTAATGTGGAAAACATCACTTCTAAAAGAACGGGTTGTGAGTGAAGATATGCATGCGCTGTTGTATTGACAGGAACTGTTTAAACTGAACTAAAACATCACATTAACACTGTTAGTCTTAGGCAAGGCAAGGCAAGTTTATTTATATAGCACAATTCAGACACAAGGCCACTCAAAGTGCTTTACAGAGGCAAGATTAGAATACATAAAACACATTATAAAACATTTAAAAGCGAATAAAAGAAGCAAATAAAAAAAAATTAAAACTCGATTTAAAAACATTTAAAAGCAAATAAAAGAAGCAAATAAAATGAAAATTGCAGGTTAAAATGGAAACAAAAAAGTCTTCAGACTCGATTTAAAAGAACTGAGAGTTGCAGCAGACCTCAAGTTCTCTGGGAGTTTGTTCCAGAGATTTGGTGCATAACAACTAAAAGCTGCTTCTCCTTGTTTAGTCCTAACTCTAAGGACTGTAAGTAGACCTGTCCCAGACGACCTAAGGGCTCTGGACGGTTCATAACGTAACAGCATATCAGTAATGTATTTTGGCCCTAAACCATTTAGTGCTTTATAAACCAACATCAGTATTTTGAAATCAATTCTTTGAGTGACTGGAAGCCAGTGTAAAGACCTCAGAACTGGGGTAATGTGATCCACTTTTTTGGTCCTAGTGAGGACTCGGTCAGCAGCGTTCTGAATTAGCTGAAGCTGTCTGATAGATTTTTTTGGAAGGCCAGCAAGGACACTGTTACAGTAGTCAAGTCTACTAAAGATAAATGCATGGACAAGTTTTTCTAAATCTTGCTGAGACATAAGCCCTTTAATTCTTGATATGTTTTTTAGGTGGTAGTAGGCTGATTTTTTAATTGATTTTATGTGTTTCTTGAAATTCAAGTCGGAGTCTATAACAACACCAAGATTTCTGGCTTGGGGTGTGGTTTCTAACATAATGGATGTAAGTTGTGCGCTGACCTTTAATTGTTCATCTTTGGCACCAAAGACAATTACTTCAGTTTTATCGTTAAAACTTAAAGGAATACTTCACCCATACAGAACCGGTGTTCTTATCATTATAAAATCGCTATTATAATATAATGAATGAGGTTTTTCTTCACTCACAAGTAAAATGTAGAGTTAGACAGTGAGACCATGAAAACTCTTTCTGCCTTTTCCCAGGCTAGGATAAACCAGTTTCAAAAATGTTTGCACATTTATAGTATACTACATAGGATCTCAGAGTTCACTACACCTTCATATTCCGACCAGTGAAGTAGGTCTTTAAGTGACAACTGTTAATGAACCACCACATTTGACACTAAAAGAGAATGACATTTGGCTGAAGGTTGAGTGTAATCATTAGCCTGCAGCATATGGATTATTCCTCGTAGTAGATAACAGATGTCAGCGTGACTCTCAAGATGGTCCACGAAATTCCAGAGTTTCCATTATGGGAGGTGGAACTAACTGTGTGTACCAGTGTCTGTACAGTTGCTCAATGGCAACTATAAGCACTGTAAAATTAACCAACTTTTCTATTATCTAAAATATTCTATAGGTTGCAAATGACACCATGCAACCTGACGTAGACTCTGCATGCTGACGTCTGAGTGTTCCCCCTAAACTACATTACATTTAAAATCATAGCACACTTATTATAAGTTTTCTTTTGAGAAAATATCAATCCAGTTCAAGATGTTACAATGTATTAAGAGTTTTTGAACTGACTGTGCCTGATTTATTATACAGTAAAATAACTAAAAACTTGGTCATTACATAGTCAGTGTCCTCCTGAAGAGATAGCCGTTGCGAATTTCTGCAAACCCCCTTTATGCTTGTATGGCAGTTCACTATGAATACATTATAACTGTCGTCTAACGTCATTTGCAGGGACAGTAGTTGACAGGACAGTAATAGTTTCCCTGGACAGCAGTTTAATACTTGTAAATGGATATTGTCACACTCATGAACTATCCGATTGCGCTTTTAGCAAACCTTTTATTATTAATGTATTTTCTCCTATAACAGGTAGGCTACTGTAAAGACACGAATAGACGCGCATGTGAAATCCAACAGCGGATGGTTTTACCGGGTTTTCGCAAACGATGACAGAACGAGGATTTCACTTCACCTCAGTGAATACGCAACGTGAACATACACATAATTGCTACTCACTCGTCTAATAAGTCCCAACAGGGCCTCCAGTCATTAATTTCAGCTGCCTACTATGAGCTAGCCAAACCGGCTTACTTACACTTGCTAGTGGGGCTGCTGTGCTGAACCGCTCGCTTGGTGCAGTAAACGAGACCTGACCCAGCTATTCTGTAACTACTAACAGCCGCATTATTTACCACCACAACCTAAAGAAACCACAACCAGAGTGAACGAGTACACACACAAAACCGGTTTTATGCGCCCACATGGTCCTGCTTCCCTATCATCCAAACTTTACTCAGCAACCGCGTGCACCAACGTGACACTAATACCAGGCATGGCAACCTCCGAGGCGTGCCTTCAGTGACGACGCCACGCATCAGAATGTTTAATGTGAAGAACCATTGAAGGAAATAATGAACCAGAATGGCATAGGCCTACCTTTGACCTCTCTCCGCTGCCAAAACACTGGAGCCACACTCGCATCTGTTGGTTGGTTTAAGCGTTGGGTTGACACCGGTTGACACTAGTCTCACACAGCCAGTCAGACCAAACTACTGCTCGTAGTCTGCTCGTAGTATTGGTTGACACAGACAGACCGCCCATTCTCCTTGACATTAAATTGGATGCTGCCTTCAATGCTCCTTGTAAACTTGACATTCGAACCCAACACAGTAACAAAAAACTATTTTCGTGCGTCGTGTTGTATGCTATTGTTGCACCCGCAGTTTGAATCGTTCTGGTCAAAACGAAAAACACTACTTTATAGTTAACACGCAAATCACAAGAGAGTCGGTTGTACCGCGCTATTGCAATTTCAGTTATTTGACGCTGCATCAGCCTAGCATTCATTCAACTGTCATTGGTCCAGTTTCCCCTATCCTTTCAATATCGACCTTTCCCGACATTCTTAAAGGCAGCACAGCACGTGCTTCGGCGTTCTAAAATATATTTAATTACTGTACATTGCTGATGAGCACAAGCTTTCCATTTGGAAATACATAAATTGGATTCAATTCTTTCTGAGGGACATCGCATGTGACCTCAGAGAATGACAACGCTTAAACTGTAGACATTCATTGAGAAATACCATGGCTTCCTTCATGTGCGTTTGTTGTGAAACAAGGTGACGTGGGGTGGGCAGATATGGACCAGGTTTAACGTTTCTCGTGACGCCAGTCTGAATCCAGTACTGCGCTGGAGGCAGGGAAAAACGTCAACATGGTAATTAATTACCATGGCAATGGTCGCGGATTGATTTAGTTGATTAGCCAATTTCTCCCCCTGCAATAACACGCACAAGGTTATCCGTTTCTTACCTTTTTTTCTCTTCTATGTCGACGGCAAGTGCGAGTACATTTTGACAGGACCATCCTCCATCGCATGCATCTCGCCACTGACAAACATCAGCATCCAGCCAGAGTTTAGAACAAATCAGTGACAGTCACGACGCCATCCTCCATTTGTCCCTGTGCGCATTGGTGAGCGCGCAGCTGCATAGGTCTCCACATCTTTCCCCTCCTCCAGCTGGTGACTCATGTGTATCATTGGATTCATAGTGACACCAGTTTAGTACCGCAGGGGCATGGCAGTACAAACATTACTATTTACAACCTATTCAATCCCTTAGCCTTAAAAAAGTGGAGTCAACAATTCTGGAGAATGCTTGTCAAAAACACTGTAAACAAAACATCAGTGAATTTCTCCTCACAAAATCGGGTGTTAATACACAGCCTAGGCTCTGAACTGGAATGTAAACAAAGGGGCCCATCATAGCAACATGCCCCTTTACAGAGCCTAGGCTGTGTAACAACTGACCACTAGCTTTATCCAGAATCACTGACTCCACCTTTAATTGCATGTATTGATAATACAAAAAATTTACTTTGCTGATCAAATGACCAACGCCAGAGCTGAGACCACACACACAGGCCCCCATTTTGAGTTAAACATTTTAAGATATCATTCCAAAAGTACTAAATCATTGTTTGTTTATTTATTGTAAAACGGTATTAACAGTGAATCATAAATCAATGAATTTACTTCAGACTTTACAGCTTTCACACCAACAATACTCTTTGCATATAGCCTGTAGTGATCCATTCCTCTGACAACTTCAGGAATAATGTGAAGCCACTAAGCACCCTTTAGGAGACGATATTTTACATTTCACAAATGTTTTAAAATATTTTTACACTTTCACCAAAGAGCACAAATGCTTCCAAGTCTGTGGCCAGGGGCACTATTATATCATTTGTTATACTTGAATTAAAAAAAGAAAAGAAAAGGAATTACGAAGGGAATCCACTTCAGGTCCTTCTGTTTATCTCCCGGCGTGCCGTCGTGGTAACCAGAGAATGGGTGTACAGATAAACAAATATTAAACGTGACTGAGTGAAAGCCACAAGCTTCTCTGCCACAGCAATATGTTGTCATTTCCATTTGCTTTTTTAAAGAAGTAACACATCCTTGAAGATGCTGCTGAGCGTCCATCTTGGATAAGTGTCTCCTCAGTTGAGTAGTCTGACGATGGCGTTAATGTCTTTGCCGCGGAACCCGGGGTTCCCCAGGTCTTTCAGCATTCCGGCCTTGTCCTTGGCCGCGTGACGAGCCACTGACAGCTTGAACGGCATCAGGAAGTTGTTTGTCGCCCGGAAGCCCCGACCCACCGAGTAGATCTCATGGATCAGGTCCTCCAAACAGATGATGCCATGTTTACCTGGTGAGTGGAGGTAAGCAGAATGTGAGGATGGTAGCAAGAGTGGGAACAAGACCAAAGAGAGAGGAATAAGGCCAGGCATTCAAACATTGTTTTTTCAAGCACTGGTCAATTTCGATTTTTGTCTATTCACATGCAACTTTTGTGTTGCCTCTAGTAACGCGTCTTCTTTCGTACTTGTATAAAAACAAAAAGGTCTACAATGTACATTAATTTTTTTATTTTTCTAAAACCTTGTTTGTTTGCGTCGGTATATTTCTCCTATACAAACCTATTGAATAGCCATTATCTCAACATTAGTTTTTATCAATACTCACATTGTCTGATTTTTATTACATTGTTATTAAAAAAATGCCTGTGTTTTTTTCAAGACCTGTGAATAGTATTTCTTGATTCATAAAATGTAAAAAAATCAAAAAAGGAGCCTTGCATGATTGTTGGTGGTTTGCCCTGCTATCGTTATGAAGTAGCTAAATCTATCTGTGGAGGTCACTTACCCATGTGCTGCTCGATGAAGGTGTTGTCTGTGAGAGGGACACCCCTCCTTCCTATCCTGGTCTGTCCTCTCTTCAGAATGAGCTCACGAACAGACTTCAAGTTTGGAAATCTAATAGGGACATTACCACGTGTAAATAAAATGCAAAATACAAACAAGACAACCAATTCAAATCAAAGCTTAAAGGAATACTTCACCCATACGGAACCATAACATTGCTATTAAAATATAATGAATTAGTTTTTTAAATTTCCTCAGTCTTCCCTTGGCCCAGCTGTCCTGTTAATCCTACATTTTTACAGAAGTGATGTCACATCTGTAAAATGTAGGGTTAGACAGTGAAGACCATTAAAACACTCTTTCGGCCTTTTCTCAGGCTAGGATGAACCGATTTCAAAAATGGTTGCACATTTATACTACATAGGATCTCGGAGTTCAATACACCTTCATATTCCCACCAGTGAAGTAGGTCTTTAACCTTTTCAAGCACAAACTGTCACTCTCTACTCACCCCCAGGCCACGTAGGGCTCCACCACCTTCATCATGGCCACAGACGTCTTGTTGATTTTGACGAAGGCGCCGCTGAAGATCTTCCTCAGCCTCAACATCTGGACCGTCTTCATCACTTTGGGACTGACGCCTTTGATCCTAACAGGACAGGAGAGGATCATCCAGGTTTAGCACAGTCAGTGCGTTTACATGCAGACTCATAATCGGGTAAATAAACGAATAAGACTTCAACAGGACTTGTAAAATGCATGTAAACACTTTTATCCGATCTACTTCGCACAGAAAACCGCACATTAACAGACAAGCGAAGTCGGATAAGAACACCTAGTTAACTCGTTCATAGTCGGCATTCTCTCTGCATGTATACAGGGATCGGACATCGCATATCGGAGTTTGCGTTCTGCGCTTGAGAATCCCTCCCGGTGGATTTCACATTGAAGTGGAAGGAGACCATGTAAAAAATAGTAGGGTTGTTGCCGGAAGGGAACCGGACTTGGCTCTATAACCACTTGTTGAAAGGGCTACAGCGCCACCTAGCATAGTGGAGACAGCCATGCATCGGACATTTATCCGATTCCTGAAAGGCCATGTATACTCAGACATGTAACACGGTCCGTTCGAGTGTCTAGTTCGGTATATGTCTTAATCCAATCTAGCTGTGCCATGAAAACGCACTGACTGAAACAGTCTTGATTATGCTTTTATTATTATTCTTTTTTTTTTTTTTTTTTTCAGGAAAAAGGTTTGAGTTGAGGAACAGTGCCTTAGTGCCACTTCAGCAGTAATACATTTAAGACTAATCTTAAATGCAATGTGTGTTTGTTTCTCCCGACAGGATCCGAGGCGAGGAATTGAGCCTTCACCACAGGTTTATGAGAGAGTCACTCTGCCCCCCTGTGTTATCACCAAGGCCAATTGTTAGTCCAGGGTGGGCAAATAGGGGGCAACTTTTATTATTCTTAATAATGCATTGATACTCAAATACAACCGTTTTCCCCGTATATACACACTGTAATAGACAAGATATGTCGTAACCGGCTCTTTTAACATCGTATATCGAAATGCTGAGGTTGGTGAGAGTGAGCAAGTCATTGGAGTATTAAAGTTAGTGATTTGACCTAATAGGTTTCAGAAGTACCAACCTCAAGATGGTGTTTACGAAGAGCTTATACACAGCCACAACTCTCTTTTTTATTTGTTGAATACACAAGATCATATGTAACAGGCCCTTTTTACATCACATATTGAAAGCGTCTGTGGCAGCCCATGTGCCAAAGTCTTATTTGTCCTGCCACAGACTCAAATCGTTGCCACTTTGGTAATATACACTGTGAGGAGGTAATTGGATGACAGTCTAAACCTGTTCATTTTGAAGGGAGGAATATCATTTAATAAAACCACTAGCTGGGACAAAGCACTAAATGGTAAATAGACTCAACTTATATAGCGCTTTTTAACCGATTTTCTCAGTCCTAAAGGACTTTACAATTCTTACCACATTCACCCATTCATACACACACACACACACACACACACACACACACACACACACACACACACACACACACACACACACACACACACACACACACACATCATACACAGATGGCAGTACTCACTCTCTGATGCGGACGGCGAAGGCTAGCTTGTTCTTGGCAGGAGGCAGAGGGGCGGCCGGCCTGTGCTCAGCTCTCCGGATACGCGTCTCATCGCGATGCCTCCTGTGACTGTCTTTCAAATGGTCTTCCAAACGCTTGAACTTTAACGGTTTGCCTTTTGATACCTGCAGGGTTACGGGAATACACACGCAAGCAGCAGTGGGTAAAAAATAACGTGTCTGTTACTGGTTTAGCAACAAGTCTACATTTGGTTGCAGTCAACCATGGTCCAACTGTCACTGTCACAACAGCACGTTCCTAATTCTTATTTTACCTGTATTCAATTTGACACAATAGGCTTCAACGTGGCCCTAACCCTTGACACTGAATATGTTACTAAACAATCTTAAAGGAAACCAAAGTCTTACCTTTGTCTTCTCAAGCAGAGCTAGCTTGGCCTGTGTGGCTTTGATGGCCTGGTATGCTTTCCTCTTTTTAAGGAGATACTCGGGAACCAACTTGATCACCTTCTTAGGTCTGAAAATAGAGGCGACACACACACAACGTTTTAAAAGAACATGTGATACAACGAGCCATTGGTAACAGTTCACTACATTCAGCCTACGGTTGTCAAAGTTACTATAGTAACGTCATAAACGCGTGAAATACATGATGTTTAACTACAGGTAAATGTTCCAAATATTGGCAAAACACTTAGCGAGCTATGCTGTGGCTGTATCTCTGTGGTAAACACTTGGCCCTATGGGAAATTAAATGTCCTAGAATCCGCTGTTTCTTACTATCAATCGTCTAAATATGTATATCAAACCGAAGCAGTGAACTTTAATGTCTTAGAATGTATCGAAACAATACAACAGCTTATTAAAAAAGGACGGATGGACTCAGATAAAATGTAAAATAAAGACATACTCAGCTTCGGCCATGGTGAAGTCTAGAAAGTCGACCGTCGCTAGAAGATGATGTCAGAGCCCCTCATATGCCCTCGTGTTATTTTCGGCTGACTGCACGCACGTGCGCACACTGCCACCCAGCGGCCAATAATAAAGACATGTTTGGCTGATGTAGGCTACTGTATAAAACAGACAAGCATGTTTCTGTTTCAACTTCTGGTGGTACGGTAATCTGGTTGACGACAAGCATACACAATAAACACAATTTACAAGGATAACATACACATATGAACAGAGAAAACAGGAATAACATAGGATAATAAGTACGATAAAATGTATCTATAAAGTATATACAATACAAAAAAAAAGAAAGAAAGAGCAAGAATAAAATAAGATGAAATAATGAATTAACTAAATGAACACAATAGCTGTGTGGTTCCCAAATAATTTCAAACTATTATTTGTTCATCACTAGGCCTATATTCTCTAGGCCTCCTGATTAAAATGTACTGCATGTCTAGCAGGTAAAAGAAAACAGAAAGTTTCTTACAGAAAACTATGTCATTACACAAAATAGAAAACATAACGGAATAGGCACACCGTTATCGAAAGGGATTGGTTGCCAAGGGAGTGTTGTCACTCTAGAACTTTCACCACTTGATTCCACTAAATATTCCAATATTCCACACTGCACTAGTAGTAGAGTAGAACTATAGTGATGTCATAATGGGTTAGAATAGAACTGTAGCCGTGTCATAGTGGGTTACAGTAGAATTGTAGAATATCTGTAGTGATTCATTCCACAGGTCCTCACTGAATGATCTGTGATGTCACGTCTGACATCATAAATCACTGGTCGAAAGTCTATAAATAGGACCTTTTTGAGCCTTAAAACTAGCTCCTCGTGCCGTTGCCTAGACCCATGAGCTTGCTCCTGGGACAACCTGGCCCGGTGGCCAAGGCCTTAATACGAGTGATGGGCGCTCCGGTAGTATGGAGTTGGCGGTGGAATCAGGAGGAACCAACCTCCTGAAAAAAAAAAAAAACTGTGTCCATGGACACAGGTTAGAGACCTACAAATATCTGTGTCAATCAAAACAACAAAAAGGAAAACACAACAACTTCAAGAGCCTAGCCGTCTTATAGGAAGTACTACGGCCTGAAGTGTCAATCACAACGGCAAATAGGAAAACACTACTGGCACCGCCCGCCTTCGTACTTCCACTCAATTTTCATTTCCCTTCAGTAGTCAGTCTGGACCTGCGGTATATTAGTGGGTTTTCTCCACCAGATTTTTGGCGGTCCAATAAGTGAAAGAGGGAGTGGCTGAGAACAATGGCGTGCGCCAGTTTCAGTTGTAGTCTGAAGCCGGTGACTTGTCATTTTCTGCTACCCGTCAGATTTTGCTCCCTAGTGGTTCTGCGCATGCACATTCCAAAAATAATAATCCTGCGTGAGCAGCCATCACATTCTGCTACCTTTTTGGCTGATGGCGAGTATTTTCTTTAAAACATGTTTTTAACTGTGTAATTATGCTACAGATATGTTTAAATTGTGCCTTTTGACCCATGAGCATGTACAAATGTGCATGTAGCCACTGGCTTTGCTGCTGAATATAGAAATAAAATGATAGGCTTTTCTATGTGATAACTTTACCAGACCCGGAAAAGTTTTCGCCGGTGGTGGGGGAGGGGCGTGTACATGGGTAGTGGTGTAAAATAACGTGATTCTGTAGTGGGAGCATTATTTGATAGAGACAATTGATCTCACATTATACACTACTAAATCTATAATAACGTTATAAAGGAGCATCAAAATATGCTCCCCAAGCTTTCAGTGTAGGCTACATGGGGTGAGTAGTGGTGTAAGTAACGTGATTCTGTAGTGGGAGCATTATTTGATAGAGACAATTGGTCTCACTAAGCTTACTGTACCCCTGAAATCTTCAATAAATATGTTATAAATCAGCATCAACATATGCTCCCAATATTCCTACAGTGTGGATGAGTGGTGTAAAATTACGTGATTATGTAGGCCTACTGGGAGCATCGTTTGATAGAGAGTAAGGTAGCATTTTCTGATAGGGTAGCATGATTTGATATAGGCTATTTAACACTAACAGCATCAAAATATGCTCCCCATATTCCTACACTGTAGGCTACACTGTGTGTAGTGGTGTACAATAACGTGATTCTGTAGTGGGTGCATCGTTTGATTGAGGTAATTGTCTATATGCTACCAATGACGTAGGGTAGTATTTTCTGATAGGTAGCAAAATCTGACAAGGGAGCAGAAAATGTCAGAACACCGGCGCATGACATACTGTATGTCACGACCACATGTTATGCAATTGGTTGGCAGATTCAGAGTGGCATAGTTTTAAACTACAACAGATACCCGACATCAAGTGATTTAAAGTTTGTCAATTGAGCGATTCCAGATCATCTGTACAAAGGAAATGAAGTTGGATGGTCAGGTAGGACCAGGCTAGGAAAACACAACAACAAGTCATTAAACACAACCACAAGTTACCCGTAACAGAATTGAACTCAAACAAGTATAGGCCTAACCGGTATCATGGGAAATTTTCTATGTTCATAGCAAACCATATTTCATTAAAATGTGTCCAGAAACAGTGCTGAAGTGACCTTCATGACACCTTTTTGACTTCTTATTTTATGTTTTACATTTACCTTTAATAAAACAATGTCTAAGAAACCTTTAAAGTAGAGTACGCCATGCTAGTTGTTTTGTCTTTTGCTTGTGTGTTCACTTTTCCAGTTGTGTGTTTGTGTTTTTTAAAAAGAAAAATCCAAAATAAAGTGTTTAAAAAAATTGTTCAGAATGAAGCGAGCAACAGTCTGTTTTTTTCCCCAAATACTTTTTCCCAACAAACCTTTTTTCACGTATTGTATGTGTTTTCCTCCAAGTAGGGTAGCCGTAGCTAGCTGACAAAGCTGACGGCCTTTCTGATCAGGGGACTCACTTCATGTAACCACAAAGGCCACTGTAGCTTCTGTAATTATTCAAAAGGGAGTGGTTGCCAAGGGAGCGTTGTCACTCTACAGTAGAACTTTCACCACTTGATTCCACTAAATATACCAATATTCCACACTGCACTAGTAGTAGAGTAGAACTATAGTGACGTCATAATGGGTTAGAATAGAACTGTAGCCGTGTCATAGTGGGTTACAGTAGAATTGTAGAATATCTGTAGTGATTCATTCCACAGGTCCTCACTGAATGATCTGTGATGTCACGTCTGACATCATAAATCACTGGTCGAAAGTCTATAAATAGGACCTTTTTGAGCCTTAAAACTAGCTCCTCGTGCCGTTGCCTAGACCCATGAGCTTGCTCCTGGGAAAACCTGGCCCGGTGGCCAAGGCCTTAATACGAGTGATGGGCGCTCCGGTAGTATGGAGTTGGCGGTGGAATCAGGAGGAACCAACCTCCTGAAAAAAAAAAAAAACTGTGTCCATGGACACAGGTTAGAGACCTACAAATATCTGTGTCAATCAAAACAACAAAAAGGAAAACACAACAACTTCAAGAGCCTAGCCGTCTTATAGGAAGTACTACGGCCTGAAGTGTCAATCACAACGGCAAATAGGAAAACACTACTGGCACCGCCCGCCTTCGTACTTATACCTGCGCTATATTAGTGGGTTTTCTCCACCAGATTTTTGGCGGCCCAATAAGCGAAAGAGGGAGTGGCTGAGAACAATGGCGTGTGTCAGTTTCAGTTGTAGTCTGAAGCCGGCGCATGACAAACTACATGTCACGACCACATGTTATGCAATTGGTTGGCAGATTCAGAGTGGCACTGGGCAGATCCAATAGTTTTAAACTACAACAGATACCCGACATCAAGTAATCACTTGATGTCGGGTATCTGACCCTAAAGTCTGTCAATTGAGTGATTCCAGATCATCTGTACAAAGGAAATGAAGTTGGATGGTCAGGTAGGACCAGGCTAGGAAAACACAACAACAAGTCATTAAACACAACCACAAGTTACCCGTAACAGAATTGAACTCAAACAAGTATAGGCCTAACTGATATCATGGGAAATTTTCTATGTTCATAGCAAACCATATTTCATTAAAATGTGTCCAGAAACAGTGCTGAAGTGACCTTCATGACACCTTTTTGACTTCTTATTTTATGTTTTACATTTACCTTTAATAAAACAATGTCTAAGAAACCTTTAAAGTAGAGTACGCCATGCTAGTTGTTTTGTCTTTTGCTTGTGTGTTCACTTATCCAGTTGTGTGTTTGTGTTTTTTAAAAAGAAAAATCCAAAATAAAGTTTATAAAAAAAAAATTGTTCAGAATGAAGCGAGCAACAGTCTGTTTTCTTCGCCCAAACACTTTTTCCCAACAAACCTTTTTTCACGTATTGTACGTGTTTTGCTCCAAGTAGGGTAGCCGTAGCTAGCTGACAAAGCTGACGGCCGTTCTGATCACGCTCGACTCACATCGTGCAGGGGACTCACTTCATGTAACCACAAAGGCCACTCTAGCTTCTGTAATTATTCAAAATTGTGTGGTTGCCAAGGGAGCGTTGTCACTCTAGAACTTTCACCACTTGATTCCACTAAATATTCCAATATTCCACACTGCACTAGTAGTAGAGTAGAACTATAGTGATGTCATAATGGGTTAGAATAGAACTGTAGCCGTGTCATAGTGGGTTACAGTAGAATTGTAGAATATCTGTAGTGATTCATTCCACAGGTCCTCACTGAATGATCTGTGATGTTACGTCTGACATCATAAATCTGTCTGCATGTAACTGGTTTAGGGACTATCTCTCTGATAGACAGCAGTCAGTTAAACTGGGAAGATACCAGTCTGAGTTTTTAACTGTTACAAATGGTGTCCCACAGGGCTCAATTTTAAGTCCAGTTCTTTTCACAATTTATATAAATAACATTGTTTCATCGCTAAAAAACTGTCACGCCCATCTATACGCTGACGACACAGTACTGTATTGCATTTCCGATTCGGTGCACCAATCTATTCAGAACCTACAAAGCTCTTTTAACACCCTGCAGGACTGTCTAGTGCAGTGCTTCTCAAATGGTGGGGCCTCAGGGGGGGGCGCGAGCGGCAGGGGGGACTTAGTGTTTTTTTTTTTTTGTTTTTTTTTTTTTTATAGGGGAAGGTGGGGTGATTTGTGCATTTTGGAAGTTGCAAAACCCCTTGTTTCTAGAAAACCGTGGAAGAAATTGGAAATGTGACCACATATTTAAGAAGAGCCATCCATTTGACTCATCCTGTAAAGAAGGGAGACACAAGGAATAAGATATAAGCACATTTAAGCTCAAAAAACTGTGTTTTGCCTTTCAAAGTAAAATTTCCATGATCAAGGTTTTTTGATTATTGTGTCTGAACAATTATAGACACGTTTGAAAACATTTGACACATGTTTTAGTGCTTTGGTATGCTACACTTTGAGTCTATATAGTTAGCACAATGTCAACCCTAAATTGCTGCATCATGCCTATTATCCAAAATTCTGGGGATGGGGTGATTTGTGCGCAAGGGCCTGGGTGAGTTATAAGTAAGTAAGTAAGTAAAATGTATTTATAAAAGCACATTTATGACAGTTTGCACTGTCCAAAGTGCTGTACATAGTGCATTCAGTAGGTAAACAATGAAGGTACAATAACAATAACCAAAATAAAAGACGTAAAGCCCATACATCCACATAAACACAGATAGTAGTGCAGAGGTAAGATAGTTAATGGGGAGGAAACACCAGGGTGTACATATGGGTTTTGAGCCTTGATTTAAAGGCAGAAATGTAGGGGGAATCACATTTGTCAGGTGGCAGTTGGTTCCACAAGCACGGAGCAACTAGTGCAAAGTACATTTCTGAGAGTTGTGCCAGTGGCATGGCTGTATACGCTGGTCACCAAAAGAAAGTGATTGTCTACAGTAGCTCAGAAGAGAGTGACATCTTAATTCCACTTAACGACACCACTGATGAGAGTTCAGATGGCCAGAAAGATGATGATGGTGACTTTGTCATTGTGACACAATGACGCACAAATCGTGCGTCAAGACAACTTTTTTTCCGAAAGCTATATTTCTTAAACAGTTTATTCCAGATCCAAAGTTTTTATTGCCAGGGATGCACAACATCCTGAAATATATGTACATATTTGAGTTGGAGACATAACTGTCAAGGCCTCACTTTAAAATCACTTTGAGTAAAAAGTTGCACAAATCACCCCACCTTCCCCTATATATTTTTTTTTTTCTTAAATAAACATTATACCAAGGGTCAGAAGTGTAACAGAATTTAGATCTTACAAAGAAAGGGAGTATCCACTCATTGGACAGAAGGCTGTCAACATCTTACTACCCTTTGCCACATCCTATCTGTGTGAGATGGGCTTTTCCACTGTTGCTGCACTCAAGACAAAGTACAGGTCCCAGCTTAACATTGAGCAAGAGTTAAGAGTAGCAGTATCAAGTTTGAAGCCCAGATTTGGAATGATGTGCACTGCAAAGAGGGCTCACTGCCGCCACTAGAATACAGAGCAAATTGTATTTTTGTGTATTATAAGCAGAATGTGTTCATATAAAACAGACAAATAGGGAAATAAGTTCAAAATAATTGTGAAGGTGAATTTAGTTATATTAAAAAAGCTCAAACTGATGTAGCTGCCAGTTTCAAATAGTTCAGGGTTCAAGGCTTTTTTAATGTCTTATGTTATGTTCAGGGAAAGTATGCTAATTGTACATTGAATATTGTTGCAAATGTTGCACACAAAGAGTAATGTTTATTTTTAAGTCATATATATTTTTGAAAGGGAATAAGCTGATGAAGCTGACTGACAAGTGACCAATGTTTACTGTTTAAAAATGTTATTAATTAAATGAAAACCCCAGTGAAACATTTGCTCTTGTTTCTGTGTTTTGAGATTCACACAGACTGAACGGTCTTGTTTAAATGTTACAAATTGAGTTAATAAACTTGGAAATTGTTTTAAGATGTTGCAGATGTCAGCAAATTTTATTAATCTATTTTAATAATAAGGTGATTGTATGCAGAATGCTGGTGCTAGCAACTCAAACTCATATATAACTCTTATACAGATAAATAAATAAATATTAGCAGGTTCTCAATAGTATTTCAATTTAGGGGGGTCGCGAAAAAATTTCAGTCTCCTAGGGGGGGCATGACAGAAAATAATTGAGAAGCACTGGTCTAGTGGACCTCAGGCTTGTTCTTAATACAGACAAAACCAAATATATGTGTTTCTCCAGAGCAAAAACTACACATTTTAATGATTTTAATATGTTTACAAAGAATGGATTTTTAATTGAAAGAGTCACAGAGCATAAATATCTCGGCTTCTGGTTAGATGATAAACTCACTTTTCATTTTCATATAAATAATCTTGTTTGTCGACTACGACAAAAAATTGGCTATTTTTATAGGAATAAAACCACCTTCCCTTTATTCAGTAGGAAAAGGATTATTGAGGCAGTTTTCATGTCTGTCCTTGATTACGGTGATGTGGTCTACCGGCATGCATCACATTCATGTCTTAAACTCCTAGACTCTGTTTTTCACTCTGCTTTAAGATTCATCACAGGAGATGCTTATGATACACACCATTGTCTCTTATATGAAAAGGTTGGGTGGTCCTCCCTTAAAGAGAGACGTGACGCACATTGGCACATTTTTATTTACAAAGCCTTGACCGGGAAGCTTCCTCGTTATTTAACTGAAATGCTGCACATTTCAGATGGGCTTTATCAAACCCGCTCCACTGACATGCTCATGCTTTATGTCCCACAAGCCCGGTCTGAGCTGGGAAAGACAGCTTTTAGCTTCAGTGCCCCTGACTCCTGGAACAACTTACAGCAACAAATTAAACTAAATACATTCATATCCTTTGGCCAATTTAAACAGACTATCTTGGATCTGCCAAACTCTACTTGCAACTGTTTTAATTAGGCTATATTGTACTTTATTCATTTTAATTGCTGCCACTCTTCACCACTTTGTAAATGTTTCAATTGTTTTTTTTTTTTTTTTTTTTTTCTCTTCTCTTCACTTGTTGTGTATTTGATGTATTTGCATTGAATATTTTGTATGTATTGTTGTTTTGAATTTGTTTTGACTCGACATCATTGAAAATGAGGGTCACCCCTCAATTGGTCTCTCGAGGATAAATAAAAGTTAAATGAAAATGAATAAATCACTGGTCGAAAGTCTATAAATAGGACCTTTTTGAGCCTTAAAAGTAGCTTCCAGGCTCCCTTTATGGGGCCAGGATGGACTGCTCTGATGGTCACTGACCTTGAGTAGAGCATAAGGGACAATCTGCTCGCGCCAGGTTACCTGTTAAGAGCTTGAGCTTGCTCGGCTCGCTTGGCAACTCACGTCCTAAAAATGTAGGAGCATGCTCCATGCAGGTACCTGTCCGCAGGTATCGAGTAAGAAGGACGAGCTCCAGTCTCACTAGAGACTAGGGGCAACAGAGCTAACCAATGAGCTCCATGGGGCCTGGAAGTTCATCTTTCTCTCTTTCTCCTTTCCTTTCCTTTCCTTTCCTTTCCTTTCCTTTCCTTTCCTTTCCTTTCCTTTCCTTTCCTTTCCTTTCAGTTCTTTCTTTCTTTCTTTCTTTCTTTCTTTCTTTCTTTCTTTCTTTCTTTCTTTCTTTCTTTCTTTCTTTCTTTCTTTCTTCTTCAATATTGACACTGTCGCTTTAAAAAGCTATTAACTGCATGAATATGTCCCCCGGGCAGTCATTTTACAGTGCGATCCATCATATACATCACATGTACTCTGATTATACCAAGTAAATGGGCCAGTTTTGGGCAACCATGCAAATAGAATGTGATCATATTGCCCTCTTATGATAGGTCAGCTGCCCTGGTTAAACTGTAAATGTATGGACCCGTCACCCGCTATTCTGGACCCGTCAGCCTGCACACACACACACACACACACACACACACACACACACACACACACACACACACACACACACACACACACACACACACACACACACACACACACACACACACACACACACACACACACACACAACATTATTCAACAAAGGTCAGTGCAGGTCTCATTATGCGGCACAATAGTCACATTAATCAAACATCAAAGCTAAGCTGTGCTACCATTTGTCATGATCCTGCCTGGGCCTCTTTGTCTCTGTGTTGTTTTTTGCCTTTTGCCCTTTTGCTTGTCCGGCTTATTGCAGGGTTGGAGCCAGGCCCCCAGGACTGTGCCGTCTCTGAGCAGCCAGCATGGACATGTGGCCAACCCATTGGTATTGCGTGGTGAGGGGTGGAGCTTATTTTCATGCGGCCCGTAGGCAGGTTTCCCTGTCCACACAGTACAAGCGGCGAACAAGATTGTGTCTCTGCAAAACTTTTCTGGATATCAATCATAGGCTCATACTTATCTTTAGACCATATACTATTAAAATGGAAGTTTTCTCATTTCAAAACGTCACCTCAAGCGTTTTATTAGCCCAACGGCTTTTAACGGCTTTCAGTTTGTTTTCGCCAGGCTAGATGCTACAGAACGAGAATGATTCCACTCCCGCCTCCAGTCCGCTACGCTTGCCGCCCTCTTTCTTGATAGGTCCATAGTGCAGCTACGTCCATGCTACGTCATGCTTCTGGGCCGCATGGAATTTCCGGATTATACTTCCTTGTTGCGTCTCTGCGCCAATGAGCAGCTTTCATAGGAATGAATGGGCGCCGTGTTTCAAACCGGTGTCCATTTCTTTATATGTCCATGGTTGGAGCAGGTGTGTGGGGAGTCAGCTCAAGCACTCACAGCTGCCAGCAATCACCAATCAACCGCCTCTCATATACCCGGTCCGACCTTCCAGATACTGCCAGATTGTAGTTTCAGTTCACGCAGTCAGTAGCTCTACTTCTCATTACTTACCTGTTGCAGCTCACTTGCATTTTTTTCCCCGTACTCATTTTTGTTGTTCTCCTGCCACAGCTCTCCCAGTCTGACTCCCCACGGCTCCAACCTGCACCAGCGAGCACTTCCACCCCGGACTCTTCTACCCGCTTGCTCTGGATTCTTCTCACCCAAGCCCTGGACATTCTCCGTTGCTCTCTCCCTGGAACCCTCCCCAGGACAGTTGGATTCCCCCCCGGATTCCGACCCAACCCCCAGCTGATTTCTCATTCAATAAACCTTCTTAAACTAGTGCTGTCTCCGCGCCTGTGTCCTCCCTGTCCGACCGTAACACCATTCATGCTACTGAGTCTGCATCTGACTGTGATTGTGCTCTATCAAAACATTCAGGTTAAGGCCTGTGAATATATTTAGAGAGAGAGAGAGAAAGAGAGAGAGGAGGGAGGGAGTGTGTATTTGACGAGGCTAATTGATTTCAAAGTGCCTTTGAAGTCAGGAGTGTGTGAAGCATAAAACAGGCTCAGGGATTTATTTCCTTGCGTACACACGGTAAACACACTCCACCCCACCATTCAAATGGTAAATGGTAAATGGACTCCACTTATATAGCGCTTTTCCCTGGTTTTTCACAGACTCAAAGCGCTTTACATTGTTTCGTACACATTCACCCAATCACACACACATTCATACACCGATAGCAGCAGCTACCACGCAGGGTGCAAGCTAACTATCGGGAGCAATTCGGGGTTCAATGTCTTGCCCAAGGACACTTCGACATGTGGCGGGTAGGCGTGGGATCGAACCCCCGACCCTGCACTCCAGAGGCGACCTCCCTGCCCACTTCGCCACTGCCGCCCCAATTCAACCCAATTCATTCCATGTTTCTTTACCACCGTTTGCTCTAAACTCTTGTTATTTTACTAAAGTTTGAACAGATTTCTGCAAATCTCAAACTGATGGATGGATTCTATTTTTTTTTATTATTATTATTTTTTTATTAACCTTTATTTTTCCAGGAATATACTCATTGAGATTCAAAATGTCTTTTTCAAGAGAGTCCTGGCCAAGAAGGCAGCATAAAAACATAAAAGTTTCACATTAAAAAAACAAAATTTCACACTTAAAACAAGACACAAAACACAATAAAAAATAAAAATAAAATAAAAAGTCACAAAGCATCAATCTCATTGGCAGTAAGTCAGTGTTCAGTAACCGGGCATGTACAGTTTGCGGTTAAATAGTCCTTAATCCTGCTTTTGTAATTGTTCATGGTGATAAAGGATTCAAGTTTAAGGTGTTCCTGTAGCTTACACCATGATGAGGGGGCAAAAGATTTAAAGGCACTTTCACCAAACGCAGTGCGAGTCCGAGGAACGTTATACATAATCAAACTGCTAGACCGAGTGATACAAGCACTGTTTTTAGGAACCAAAAACACTGCTCTCTACTATTATATTCCCTGACTTTTCCATTATGGCCACCATGAGTTAAATTTTTTTATCAAAATAATTCTTGAACTATTGGGTGGATTGCTGTGTGAGTGTCATACAAGCCTCAACATTTTTCAGTTGAAGCTCCCTGTACATTTGACTGTTTTCCTAACCCAGCAAATGTACTAGTACTTTTGTATTTTTCCCAAATTAGCTCCTCAAGTTGTGTTGTGGTAAGCATATTCTGACCCGTATTCACCAGAGGAGCTCGTTTACACTAAACTGCAGTACATTGTCATATATAGGAGCAGCAAACAAACATTTTGTGTTGACATTGTTCGAAGTGATCTTAATTGAATCTATGTTTAAATCCCTGTTCTATTGAAAACAAAATCAAATTGTCTTTGGTTTGGTGTCAAAAAGCACGAGCCGTATGGATGTTGCAGGAGCTCTTGCCAGACTGCTTTCAACAGGTCAGGAAAGCAAAACTGCACAAAGTTGGCATCACCGTTAAAGAATACAAAACAATTATTTTAAATGTAGCCTTTGTACATTACATGTACATGGTAACAGGTGCTGTAGGCAAACTGCTTAGATAGGATGCTTAAAGGCCTTCCCTGGTTTTCTTCACACATGCAGGTATGTCACCTCTGTCTTTTTAAGGCAATCTGAGGTGTCATCACGGTAGGTTGAGGTGAATCATTTCACAGGAAGGATTCATACTATAATGAGATGTTTTAATGGACGGATGTGTTACATAAGACACAGAAATGCCTTCAGTGTGACCGTCATTTCCATGTTTGGAATTCGAGGATCTTAGATAACAAGCAAGAAGCAAGCACATGCATCTCTCTAACCTTACATGATTTAGATCAGGGAGGGAGCAATAATAATTGGGAACTTCTCCACCCTCACATACGTCGAACAGCAGCTGGAGCACACTGAAGTCATGAGAAATGCAGCAGTGAAAAATATTGTGTGTAAATGGTGTGTTACTTTTGTGAAATGTAATTTAATATCTTTAGGGTCACATCATGTACGTTGTGAATTATTCCCTGTCTGTTTTGCTTGTACTTGTACTGTTTCTTCTTATGTGTAAATTGATATTGTAAATTCAACTATTGGGGTCCCGAATTTCCCATTGGCAAGGGTTGAAATAAGTTGAATCTGTATCAAAATGTCCTCACCAGCCTCTTGCGATCAAAATAAACCCTCCTGTAAACACCGTCGGCAGTGCTGCACCGTGCACCATCCGTCAGCGGGTGGCGCTAGAGAGCCACACAGAAACCCAGAGGCTTCCTATTGCCATGGTGATGAGGTGCATTCATTATGGTCATAGCAGTTGCCACCGCAGGCTCCGTATGATCCCCATAGTAAATCTGAACGGAGACAGAGGCGCTGGGGTCTAATGTTTTGGGTGAGCCGTTATAGCCTGCAGGGAACGATCAAATAGTCTTTCCTTTAAATAGACAGTGGCTGATTTGACCCGGGCTGCTGCTGCTGCATTGGAGGGGAATGTAGCTTGGGCTTGGCCGCGCTTGCCTGAGCATCATTATAATGGTCAACATCTGGCCGATAGAAACGCGCCCAGAAGGCCTGTTTTTTAAGCACCAAGATCATGTTTCCACAGAAGCTCTTTTAACAGCAGGCTGCGAAAACCTTGGAGGCATTTCAGTGGTTTAGCTGCAGATGTAACTAAGACGTAAATAACATTGCTGTCTGTACTGGGAAAGTGAAGCAATTATGTTAATTCTGTTATACTTTGTGAAACTTAACGTAGGAGTTATTTTGCAGTGAGGGAACTGACATTAAATCTATTGGGTAAAATGCACTTTTTCATGGTTTTTCAATAGTCATATGTTTACCTGTTGGTGTGTCTACAGAATCCCAAAGTATGAGAAACAAACAACCCCCTTCCTCTCTTTTTCTCCACCTGTGTTCAAACAATCCATTCTGACATCCCTCCCCATATGACATTATAAGGGGAGGAGCCACGCCCCTTCTTACCAGCCTTATTTAGCGCATTTTTTAATTTATATATAAAATGAAAAAATAAGGCTCTATTCAAAATCTGTTCTGTTCTGATGCATAACGAGTTAGATGTGCATATCTATTTGAACATTTCTGAAAAAGTTGTAACAAAACATTTTTTTAATGTAAGTCATCAACTGTTTCACATTAATATTTATAAACTAAAGCTTTAACACTATTCACCTGCATTATCATATTGTTAATTAGAACTTTATACATTCAGTGCTGACATTTTACTCTCTTGACCACTCAACTCATTTAACACAATCTTACCCTCAGAATGTCCTAGTTGGACACTATTATAGTCAACCCCTGCCATTGCCCTGTAATAAGAATGATCCTAGGAAAGGTTCCAGAGCACATACTCATTAGCCTGGCTCCGCCCGCCTACCTTCTTCCGCTCAATTTTCATTTATAGTCAGTCTGGGGCTGAAGTGTATTCATGGGTTCCTTCTCCAGCCAGACTTTTGGCTGTCCAATCAGCGAACAGAGCGAGTGGCTGAGAACGATGACGTCGAAGTCGTTCGCCAGTTTCATTTGAATGTTGCGTTCCTTTATAATCGGAACTCGGAAATTTCCGACTTGGTAGTTCAGAGTTCCGACCTGTCGGTGTTCCAGTGCATCTGCTCGGGAAAGTATGGACGCCTACAACCTTTCTCATGCAAATAACTAAACGTTAGGCTCTAGCAAGTTACCGTTGCCAGGTACCGGTAGATCCATAGACTACAATATGTAATGAAGTCGGAAATTTCCGAGTTCCCAGTACAACTGGAACGCACCGTCAGAAGCCGGCTCATGACATACGTCACGACCAAACGTTTTGCGATTGGTTGGCTGATCCAGATTGGCACTTGGCAGATCCAATAGTTTTAAACTTCAACAGACACCCGCCTCCTGGTGAGTGAATGCTTGCGAATTACAGCAGTTCCAGAACTTCTGTACAAATGAAATGAAGTACGATGGTCTGGTTGGGACAGGCTATTCATCATGACACAGTGCAGATTCCCAATCGGCTAATCTGTGACACTGGAAAGGAGCCATTCTTCTTTT
>CM049414.1:21617500-21672500 GCA_026929865.2 Hyperoplus lanceolatus | reverse complement strand
TTTATTTATACTCGAGAGATCAATGAGGGGTGACCTTCGTATCCAATGACGCCGAGTCAAACAAAACAATGAAAAGCAAAACCACTGAAACATTCAGACAGTGATGTTGAATGGCTGCAATGAAAATGTCATGGGTAAAAGTACAATGGTTATTTTCAATAAAGCCTACAATATAGCCTACAATATAACCAACAATACAGCCTATTTAAAACAGTTGCAGAGTTTGGCAGTTTAAAGATAACATGTCTAAATGCATAAAGGGTATGGAGGTATTTGACATTGGCTTAAAATCAAACATAAGTATTGTGAGACATAACTTCATCGGTAACCAAACTTTCAACTGCTCAACAACTTTCCCTGCCGTCTCAAGGTGAGAACGGTATCACGGATCTCAAGGCCAACGCTCTCAAGTCGATCCCAAAGATTGAGAGCATCAATCTGGAACGAAACGCCATCAAGTCCTTCCACCCCCAGGCCTTCTCCGGGGCAAAGCATCTGATGCTCCTCAACCTCTACGGCAACCACCTCACCAACCTTCCACCAAGGGGATTTCAGGTAAAGAGAATGTTGGGTAGAAAAAGGTTTATATGTACAGCAATTGCACTAACTTGGGGCGACTGTGGCTCAGGTGGTAGAGCGGGTCGGCCAACGGTCAAAGGGTTGGCTGTTCGATCCCCGCCCTGCCACTTGTATCATGGTTGTTGTGTCCTTGGGCAAGACACTTCACCCACCTTGCCTCGTGTGAATGTCGATAGTTAGCCTGCTATCAGTGTATGAATGTGTGAATGGTAACGTGTAAATGGGAACAGGTCTCCCTTGAAAAAGAGTCTCCAGTCTCATGGGATTCACCTGTATAGATGAAGGTTAAAAAAGAAATGCAATCATCTGACCAGAAAAAACTGTTGTTCCTTGCCTTGTAGGAGCTGCTGAACCTCCGTTTCCTCATGTTGGGACAGAACCAAATTGGCACGCTGAAACCTGTGATGTTTGCCGGGATGAGGAACTTGTCCGACTTAGACCTTCCTCTCAACGGGCTGACCGTGCTCCCAGCAAACGCCTTCAAGCCTCTGATCGCCCTCAAAGTTTTAGATCTCTCCTTGAATCGCATCCAGAAGATCTCTCCTAAGGCCTTCATCGGACTCAGACAGCTCATGTTCCTCAATTTGGACAATAACAGGTTACATCACATTATGCCTTATTTTGGTAGATGCTTCTATAAAGTTTAGCAATGCCGAACCGAGTAGATAGATTTTCTAGTTTGGGTTAAAAGCAGTTAGTATCAGACTTCTATTCCAGGGACCACTTCACGATTCCTGCATTCATTTGGTTGATACTGCAGTAAGGCATGACATCCATGCAAAAATGGCTTGCACCCTTTACTTTGCAAGGTGGGTGTGGAGTTTAAGGTTGTGAATGGGAATTTAGTGAAATCAACTTTCATGTCAGAATTTGTTTCCTGACCCAAGTCTTTATTTAACCTTAGGCATTGGTTGAGAGATCTGCTTACTGTCCCGGTAAAGACAAACTGACTGTCAGCAGAAAAAATAGTTGAATACCTATTCATGCCATCCAAACATATTGACATAATTTTTTGATATGGTGGTTCTACAGTGTATTGATGTTAATTAAGGGATTCTGTCTCTGTCATTAAATCAAGTCTGAAGACCTTACCTACTGGAGCGTTTTCGCCGCTGCGATCTCTGGAGATGCTGGTTCTGGACAACAACCTCCTATCTGCACTGAGCTCATCGGCTTTGAATGGACTGGGTAACTTGCAGGTAAAGTAAATGGGTTTATTACACAACACAAACACATTGTCATTGTCTGTTGTGTAAAACCAGCCACTTTGTAAATTTAAAAAGGTATTCATAGTTAATGGCAGTAAATAAGAAAAAAAACACCAGTAAAAATTGTTACATCTCCTTGAATTCAACCACCACTTGCTCTAAGATGTTCTAATGTATAGAGACTACATTGCACATAACGTTTCTTATTGTGCACTGCTCAACTTAAGGCCACAAACATACTGTTAATGCACTCAATATTATACCAGGAACTCTACCTGAGGAACAATGAACTGGAGCAACTGCCACCTGATGTGTTCCAGAACATGGCCAAGCTTTCTCAGCTGGCTCTGAGTGGAAACCGCCTCAAGACGGTGGATGGAAGCATCTTCACTCACATACCTGGTAAGACTATATACACCGCCAGTCCCACTTTCAACAGCCCAAATCTCACTCAGGCAAAGGAGAAAGAACATGACAGCATTGTTTACTGTAATGATAGTGATAGACAATAGGCTACATGTTACTGTGATCTGTTTTGTGTTATTTTTTATCTGTTATGTGTTTGCTCTTTCTTTTTTACTACTGACGTTATAACAAATTGCCCCTCGGGGATAATAAAGATACCTTGAACCTTGAACAATAGTTTGATCTTTTCCGACTTTCCCTCTCAGTCCTGAAGAAGCTGTACCTCCATGACAACCCGTGGCAGTGCGACTGTAAGCTCATCTCCTTGGTGGAGTGGATGGGACAGACCAATGCCACCCTGTCGCCCAGAGACGCCCTGAGGTGTGTGGGTCCTCCAGAACTCCGGAACAAGATTTTCTCCAGCCTTCAAACTGACAAGCTTCTCTGCAGTGCCTAGTACCAGAAAGACCTGGATGAACACATCAGCGTGGGCTTAGGGTCCCTCCATGATGATTCAGATGTTGTACTCTTCCTCAAAAATATATCTTTTTCTGCTATGTACTATACTGGGATATTGTTTGAAGAGTGAACTTTCTTATACGATTTCTAAAAGCTGCAACCGCCAGTCAATAGATATCCCCGTAGGATAGGGTATCTTCACTATCATAGTGTATCTCTACTTTCATGAGCATCATATTGATGTTCTCAGCTAAGAACCCCAGCGTAAAACATCACCTTTGAGAGACTTTGGCTTGAACACCCGGTATTTTTAAGTACAAAAACCAAGAGCTATATATACAATTCAACCCATGCCGGATCTTGAAAAATCCTTAAACTGCAGTTAAAGAACAAAATTCACTAAGAAACTGGAGTCCTGAGGTCTTCATTGAACGGAATGACATGAGTAACATTGTTGCGTTTTCCACCAGCAAAGAACACAGTCCCTGTTTCTTATCTCAGAAATTCAACACTGAGATTAATATTATAATCCCATATTGCTTGTCATACAGAGGCTACGCAGGTTTGGAAAGTGGTGGATTACATGCAATGGGATTATATTAATCCGATTCCAGGAATTGGTTTCAGTAATCTTTAGCTAATGTAATAAATAAAAGAAAGGCATCAGGATAGCTAGATGGTCGACACTGCCAGGAGGTGTACAGCTAAAAGCTAAAAGTGAAGATAGCTTTAGATAATAAAGGTTTATTGAATTACACTCTAAATTAGATTGTCGGGAAATAAGGAAGATGAACCAGGCTGCTGTTGCCATGCAACCCAGCAGTGGTGAAACTACACGGACAAAAACATATGTGGACACTTTAACTTTACACCCACATGTGGTTATTGATCATGACCTTCCAAAACAATGGTCATCAATACGCTCCTACACTAGCCTCCACTCTTCTGGTTCCAGGCTTTCATCCAGATGAGATGGCCATTATTCAGCCATAAGAACCCGAAGCCATTAGTGACTTCTGTCAGGCCTTACTGGCTCACAATTCTTCCCAAATGTGTTGGATAGGATTGGGGTTTTGGCTCATTGCATTGGGCGCATAACTTTGTTTGTTGCCATGTCACCACCACTCGCTGCACAGTAGGGTATATATTTTCATCCATTTATTACATCTATTAAAGTGCATTGAAGTGACTTTAATGCATCCCAAGTTTACCTACAGTGGCTTCATAGTTCCTGACACTATTTCATCGCATGACTCAGAAAAAGCAGGCCCAGAGTCAAAAACTAAACTAAAAGGATGTCCAAATACCTCTGGCTATATAGTGCATTGAGAAACCGACCTGCCCTGCACTGTCTGCTGCTATAGTACATCGGGCTTCACATTGTGATTTTTGTTATTGGACCGCAACCTTCCCCTCACCTACCACTGTCAGGCACACACTATTCTGGTTCAGTAAGTCATCGCTGAAAATCCACAGGAGAAAAATCAATTTAGGGAAAGGGAGGGGGGAGAGATGGAGAGAATAGAAAGAGGAGTGTGATTGGGACAGCAGAGCATATGATATCTCTCGCCCAAAGCTTTCCTGTAATTGACAAGGTGACTCCCACCGACCTCCTCCGCACAATGAAAAAAGACGCCAGATAATCGCTGTAATTTCCACCTGCATTTAACCTGCTATTATAGGAGAACGCCCAAGAATAATATAATAGCTAGGGGTTTTTGTTCCAAGCGCGCAGCTTTTTCTCGCCTTGGTTGTCGGCCCTGGCCTTTCATACAGCAAAGTCAAGTCATTTTGTTTTGATGTCCTCCCCCAGTTTCTTTCTTTTGGAGTGTTTATTGTAATTGGCTCCTGCTAAACCCTATCAGATTTTAGAAAGAGCTCACTATGATCATCAACACCGATACCCCAAGATCTCGACAAAATCCCAAAATGCAATGATTTTACTCTTATTATTAGAATTCTATGATGGTTACACTTTAGACTGAAGTGTGAAATTGCAGCAGGGAACAACTGCAGCTGAGCGTGTAATGCATATTTAAATAAATATATATATAAAAATATATATATATATATATATATATATATATATATATATATATATATATATATATATAAATATAAATATATATAAAAAACTCTATATTGCATATGACCTGTTTACGTATCCGTGGTGTGTTCTGGGTATTTCGAGATCCCTTGTAACATAGACCAAGCATGAAATAAGGTTTCATGATGGCCAGCTGATGAACGATATCCCATGTTTAAAAAGAATAAATAATTCAGCCATTTGTGGTTTGTGAGGAATTCATGCATCCTTCAGGCATTGAAACATGCTTCGTAGACAAATTCCCCTATAAAGATTCTAATAAAATAGCCAATAAACATGATTTTACACTCTTTTTTCAATGTTTCAGTTGCATGCTTGCTTGGTAATTATTTCACCCTGATCTGTTGTCCTTTGGTGCACCATCACCACACTGAATGAAAACACATATTGCATCATAAGAGGGCATTCCATAAGGACACGTTTCAAAAGACCCTTTCAGAGTGCAGTTATACTACCACTGTTGCATAGCACTCAAATACTTTAGTCTTCTGGGTCTCTCCTTAAAGACAAACTTGAAGCGAGATGCAATTCCATGGGGTCCTTTAGACCAACTGGCTGGTATATTTTACTGCTTAAACCTTTAGGTCATGTTCCCACATTTGAAAGTTAAATGGTCGGTAAAAAAACAGAGTAACTCTCTCATGTGAGCACTTTTGTAAGAACCCGAATGTTCAAGTGTGTCCCGCTAAGGTTGTAAAAACGATAATTCTACTATTTAAATTCAACCCACAGTGTAGCACAATAGCTCTTTTGGTGCAAAAAAATTCTCTCTTAACAATGAGGTTGATTTATTTTAATAAAAAAAGGCACAAGGTGGGGCAGGTAAACTGTTTTTCTCTTTCTTAAACTTCTATGTGACCAGGGGGATTCATTTGTTTTATGCAAACAAGGGAAAGGCCTCCTTGTCAAAGTGTTCCCTGGATGAAGCAGTGCAGTGCTCAATGCAAGGCCTGGGACCATTTTGGCTCAGCTTGACCTTTAAATGCACTACACACAGGAGAGAAAAATAGCTACTATCAGTACAGCCTCATACCCACTGTAACGGCTGGATCAGGAGGACACAGGCGCGGAGACAGTAACAGTTTTAAGAAGATTTATTTTGGAAGTGACCAGCAGGGGGTTAGGACCGTGATCCGGGGGGGAAGCTGGCTGTCATGGGGCTCCAGGGAGAGAGCAACGGGGCAACGGTGTGTGAGCAGGCTAGAGCAGGCAGGCAGAGGGATCCGGGAGGAAGTGCTGGCGGGCAAGGGCTGGAGCTGGTGGCTAGAGTCAGGCCGGGAGAGCTGTGGCAGAAAAGACAGGAGTTAGCCAGGAAAAATGCAAAAAGCGGAGCTGCAAACAGGTTAGCTTAGAGAGAGGACTGTGTGGAAACAGAATCTACAATCTGGCAGTGTCTGGCAGGTAGGGCCGGGTACATGAAGAGCAGTTGATTGATGATTGATGGCAGCTGTGAAGGCTGGTGATTGACTCCAGCACACCTGACTCCAACCCTGCAATAGACCAGCACATAGACAAGGGTAAAAGGGAAAAACAACACAAGGGCTTGAGGCCCAAGCAGGATCATAACACCCACAGGGGTACAAATACAGACAGGCAATTTCCCTCTTGTGTATGCTCTTGTCTACAATATACTGTATGCTTTGTAATGTTAGTAGAGACTCAGAGGACAGGGGGTAATGATGAAACACAAATCTAACATGAATTTATTTATGATTTTAGGACTCCGGTCCCAAAGCATCTTACAGGTTGCCAAACTGTACACGCGCTTTGTGTGTTTGTGTTTGCTGTGTCAGTCCACAAAAAGCTGCTCAGTGGAACAACCAGGCTATGTAGGGCTATCAGAAGGACTTTTCCTGGGACAAAGTATCCCTTGTCTAGACCCAGAAAAAATCATGCAAAATCTTTTGGCATCAAATTTAACATTGCCCATCCCAAACCCGCTTTTAAAATCTTGGCTAGACTGAACATTTTCACTTGTTCCCAAGGCTTGGTTATCAAATTATCTTGAGTGTGAGAGTGCTATATAGTGTGGTTACAAACCATTGCTTGCCTAATTAGGTTTCTACATTTATTTAACCATTCCACTGGGGCGTACATGCTTTGCTAAAGGGCAACTGGAGGCTGTGGTGACTGGGTTGCCATTTTAGAGAAAGGGGGCCACCATGTCCAAATCCATGTGATTTGTCCGGTGACTGTCTGGAGTATCTTAACAGGTCAGAACCAGCACAGCCCATGCAGGTATATTAAGAGGACCTGGATTTTCTTTGCCTTATTTCTGGACAGCTCTGGGTCACTGTCGCTCCCATAGTCCGCAGTGTATGTGAGCTGACTGTCTCCCAAGGTCAGTAAGTTAAAAAAACACTCCGCTGTTTGACCAGTATGGGCTGTTATTATTAACTGTTAATGCAAACGTTAAATTATCACACACAAAACTAACACGCAAGCTGCTGCACGAAAAAAAATAATTTATATGTATTTTATCTTGAAGCATAGGTGTGTGCACATTTTATAATCTTACGCAGATTCTTGTAAAATGATATTTTGAAACCTGAGGCTTTAGTCAACTAACACCCTGGAAGAGCAATAATTATAATTCCTGCGGGATAGGCAATTTATGATCTTGTTGTGATTTAGTATTACTCAATAGTGTAATGTTAAAACTCAGAGATCTTGAACAATGGCTGCTAATTCAAATAGTTGATATAGCACTGGACACATTGAAAAGTATTGGTCTGCCACGTACATTGTAAAACTGAAATGATGATTTGGTGTCTGTGTGACAGCTAAGCATCACACTCCTCTCAATAGGCACCAGAAATCAATTTATTCGGGTACATTGCTTTAATAAGATCCTGAGTTTGATTCATAAAACCTTGGAATAAGCAAAAAAGCTATTAATCAACTTGAAAAATAAATGGTCCTTGCCTTCATTTGTCTGTCAACTATTTGTGTTCAATTTGATTACGACTTATTTGTCACCACGTCTTAATGTGCAAAGGGACTCTGTGTTGATACAGTGATGGCTGACAGCTGATATGCGAGAGGGATAACGAAAATGCAGAAAAAACGTTTACAAAAAACGTTTACTTAACCTATACCTTACCTATAAATATATATAGTATATATATATATATATATATATATATATATATATATATATATATATATATATATATATATATATATATATATATTTTATTATATATATATATATATATCCTACCCAGTATATATATATACTGTACTATAATATACTGTACTATATAAATATACTGGGGAGGAAGTGTAGCCTATCAATTATCAGCCATTTCCCCAGAGTTCAGGTGGCAGAGTCTTTATCAGAAAGAGTAGAGTCTGTGGACATTAAGGGATTAAAGAGGGTCCAAAGGTGCTGAATAGCTCCCTGGTTTTAGAGGCTAGAAAGATTGGGACTTGGAATGAAAAAGGCTATTTTTGGGCCAGTTGAGATAGTGAGGAAATTGAGGGGTAAACACAAGGCTCCACTGCCATTTATCAGAGAGTAACTTCCTAGTACAAAAAAAAAAAACGAGACAAGAGTGCAGTTTCCAGGACCCTATGGTGTAAAAACTTGTGTTATCTGATAATGAAAGTAAATGACTTTCATTCGAACAGTTAGTGTTGCTTAATAGAACAATGGGCAAAGCTTTTTCTGTTGGTTTTCTTCTTGATGGGCTTGGCAAATTCATCCATATAAAGCAGTGAAAAAAGAATACTCCTTAATAGCTGGCTACAAAGTTAAGTTAAAACCTGCAAGTATTTTCTTTACTTGCAGGTTTGTACTATAGTTTTTCTTCAGGCCAACAGTAGTACGGTATCACTAAATAATTTACAGTATACATCAGCCAGTCTGTCCGGCTTTGCTGTGTGTGAGAGCTATCACACTGAGCTACATGTCAGAATAAGGAGACGGGCACACAGCGGTCAACTTCTTTCTTTTCAGGGGGGATGCCAGCTCAGTGTGGTTTAGCACTGTCCTGCTGCTACGGCAATCAGCAACAGTCAATCACTGTAGTCTGTGTTTGCATTGGGACTAGCGGGCTACATGCCACTGGGTTATGCAATAGCGGGGAAAAACTTCTCTGTTAAAGGCGCAGGCAGTTACACGTGATTGCACCTTTACAGTCTTTGAAATAATAACATGCATTTTGTCATCTTGGCCATAGGAGACAGAATGAATTATTCTCTTTCAGCTTGACAATTTTAGCTTATTTATTATTGCTATTTTCTTTACCTGATTTGTTGCTTTTATACATATTTTAAAATTGCACTGTAGTATATTTATCTATTTTTATTATGAATTGTTAATAGGAGCAACAAAAATGACAGTTAAAGATATCTTTATCTTTAGAGGAATATATAAAGAACAATTTAAATCAATTCAAATGAGAAACATTAAGTTACACGTTTGTGTCATTACCCACCCCCCTCTGAATGAAACGCTGTGTCAGAGAGCTATTAGGCCTGGCTGTGCTGCATGCAGGAGGCTTGGATGTGATTAGACTAAGTGGTTAACATATGTGAAGTTATCCCTGCCCAGGCATATAGCGCTCCTCTGTCCTTCCACCAAGACATTCATATCTATACAGGTAAACACTCTTAGGCTACAGACTGTACATACATTCGGTGTATATGGGCAACATGCTATTCCCCCCCCTGCAGGGTCTATCCAACAGTAAACTGACGGATGACATTGAGTACGCTCAAAACACTGAACGCTGCGGTGCTTTCTCGACACCAGCTCACCCCTTTCCCCGCTGTTGCTATGGTAACCCATGCTTATGTTTGCTAATCCCACAGATGTGTGTACGCCATGTTCACGTGTTTCCTATCGCAACGGCTCTCAATTGGGTACATTAACTTATGGATATCACATGAATCTTTGCTAGTTGATTACTGCCATTAAAACAGTAATTTTTTGTATTTAAATGTTTTCGAAAATGTATGAATAGGATACATATGCATATTGGCAACATCTAACTTATTGTGTGAATGTGTTTCTTTTTAAAAATCTAAAATCTAGATGTGAAATAAAAGCCAAAGACTCCAAAGTTTTTTTTACAGCCATTTATACATCATAAAATACTATGTAGCCTATAGAGGTCTTATTGCTTCTTTTTCATCAAGATCTTCGAGGATCCTTCATATTTTGATGAAAGCAGTTAGCAGGAATAAGTCATGTCAGAAAAAGCACTATCATCTCCACCACACATCTGTCATAAGGTGTTGTATAAACAGCCCACATCACACACACACACACACACACACACACACACACACACACACACACACACACACACACACACACACACACACACACACACACACACACACACACACACACCACTGACCTTAAGCTTATATGTACACACAACAGTTCACACCTTCACAGTCACACCTGCAAGATGCTGACAGGAGCTGTGAAGGCTGAGCGAAAAAAAAAAAAAACTCATAGGAGGCAATAAACAAAGTAACTCAATAATATGTTGTGCAGGATCCAATTTTTGGACGTCATTCGAAGCTACGTGGGCGCTAACAAGGGCCTCGAGTGACGCACACACACACACACACACACACACACACACACACACACACACACACACACACACACACACACACACACACACACACACACACACACACACATATACAAAGGTCAAATTGCTAGAAAAAAATAATGACCAGTCTCAAAGCAGCATTTAAGTGTTCCAGTACATTGTGTCTGAGTGAAGAGAACCAGGTAGTTTGCTGTTCTGCTCCTTGTAGATTTTTATGCCAGCGCAGCGACGTTAATAACTGTAGTCCAAAACTGCAACCAGAGAAAACAAGGTCAATGGCTTCAGAAATAGAAAAGTACAGGTGGCCAATGGTTCCTTTCAAGTTCCACATTCTATCAAGGGAGAGTTTCTAGAGCATGAGAGTATACAAGCTGTTCTTTCAGTGCCACACTGCTGCTATCATATTGCAAAACTAGCAACTAATGCAGGACTTATACTAAAGGACTTTTAAAAGACTTTGAAAAGACTAAATACTGACACCCTCTCACATCTAAAGACAATCAACTCACACCTGAAGACAATTAGTCATTAGTTTTCAGTCACAGAATGAGATTTTGAAAAGACAGGGGGTCTATTATTGCAAGACTACAACTACACTCAACAAAAATATAAACGCAACACTTTTGTTTTTGCTCCCATTTTTCATGAGATGGACTTAAAGATCTAAAATTCATTCCAGATACACAATTGTACCATTTCTCTCAAACATTGTTCACAAATCTGTCTAAATGTGTGATAGTGAGCACTTCTGCTTTGCTGAGATAATCCATCCCACCTCACAGGTGTGGCACATCAAGATGCTGATCTGACATCATGATTAGTGCACAGGTGTGCCTTAGACTGTCCACAATAAAAGGCCACTCTGAAATGTGCATTTTTTTGCTTTATTGGGGGTCTGGGGACTCAGAACCAGTCAGTATCTGGTGTGACCACCATTTGCCTCATGCAGTGCAAAACATCTTCTTCGCATAGAGTTTATCAGATTGTCAATTGTGGCCTGTGGAATGTTGGTCCACTCCTCTTCAATGGCTGTGCGAAGTTGCTGGAGACGGCTTATGGTGGAAAAATGAACATTCAATGCACGAGCAACAGATCTGGTTGACATTCCTGCTGTCAGCATGCCAATTGCACGCTCCCTCAATGCTTGTGGCATCTGTGGCATTTTGCTGTGAGACAAAACTGCACATTTCAGGCCTTTTATTGTGGACAGTCTAAGGCACACCTGTGCACTAATCATGATGTCAAATCAGCATCTTGATGTGGCACACCTGTGAGGTGGGATGGATTATCTCAGCAAAGCAGAAGTGCTCACTATCACACATTTAGACAGATTTGTGAACAATGTTTGAGAGAAATGGTACAATTGTGTATCTGGAATGAATTTTAGATCTTTAAGTCCATCTCATGAAAAATGGGAGCAAAAACAAAAGTGTTGCATTTATATTTTTGTTGAGTGTAGATTCCTTTTGAAATTAATATTATTTCCAGTCCTGCTACCGGGGATTAAACATTATTTCAGTCAAATACATTTTTTTTAGCAGGTAAAATGGACTGGGTGTATAAACAACTATATGCCCTTATCACGTAGGCTATGTGTCATGCATGATCACGTTCACTGCAAACACAACGTTAAAAACTGCAAATACGACTGAGATTAAGGGCGCGCGCCACAACTCCAGCAAGACTCCTGTGATTTCAGTCCGACATTGGAAGATTGTCTGCGACTGTCAAATCGCGTGAAAAGTCGTGTATTATAAGCCCAGCACTGAGCCACAAATTCCTCCCGATGCACACTGTATAGTAGCTGCTGCTATCGGTGTATTAGTGTGTGTGTGTTAATGGTTGAATAAGACAAACTATGTAAAGAGCTTTGGATAAAAGCACTAAATAAGTGCAGTCCGTTTACATGCAAGCAGTGTGGCTAAAGCGATGTCAGTTGGTTGCCAAACACTTCGGTCCAGACTGAAAAATCTCAACATTTATCGAATGCATTAACATAAAATGAACCGTAAGTTTGACATTTGTTGTATGAAATGAAAGTGAAATGTCTTGCACACAACTGGAGGGCTTGCCATGATATTTGAACATCCAGATGTTCTTTTCCCCCTCATAAATAATTTCTCGCATTAGTTTCATATATCTCCTTTATCAGGTAAAAATGTGAATTGTCCAGTTTGTAAATACATGCAAATACGTGCAAAGGTATGCACATAACAATGAGATGGTGAATGTGGTTTAGGATGGTTTGGAATATTCCCGCTATATTTTAGTCTGTTAATATTGTCGACAGATTTGCACATTTGAGAGCAGTATATTAATCTGCTCAGATCGTTTTTTTTGCTCCAATTTAAATCAGCTGTTTGTCCACAGCTACAATGATTAATAATGAAAAACATATCCATATGATGACAGTTTATACAATATATAATTTCTTCAACAAAAATGTTTGGAAATGATGCCTATGCTCTTTTGAGCCGTCATTTTCCTTTTCTGCTTTCTTCAGGCCCTGTGTATCTGACCTTCCATTGCGTTTTGTTATTAAATAGTTTTTATTTTTCGTGTTTGCTTAACAGCTGCATTAATGCTCTTAAAAATCATTTCCCTTGGGGCTCAGCTTTAATGACGGAGACAGCAGAAGCATTAATGATCTTTGATAAGTAAGGGTGCTTCCTGTTGTGAGGTGATCTTGCTCAAACTGCAATGCCCTGCACCATGCTGCTTCTTTCCTCCCCGAGGTATCTGGAACCATATGTCAAGCTGTTTCTTGAATGGAATAGTAAATTGATATATTTTTATACTCATGGACGTAGATTTCATTTCAAAATGGCGGGGGGGGGGGGGGGGGGGGGTCTTCCCAAACACTTTATTTCCTGCATTCTGGTGAATTTCTATGCACCAATTTTTATGCATCAATTCATTGTGCAAATATTTATGTTTATTTACCGCTCAGCACCAGTGTTAACTAACATGACATTTTATACTATAGTAATGAAATGACAAGCCAACATTCTAGTCCCGTCTTTTTAAAGTTTTGAGATTTCAATGTATGTTGAATTATTTTTTTGAAAACATAACAGCTGAACAAAGTGAGGCTGCATGTACCCTTATGGACACCAGACTAGATCTTATTTTTTTGTCTTTGTGTTTGGCTTCTAGATAAATAATGGAACATTTCTGCTCCAACACAAAAGCATTAAGTATTAAATGAACAAAAGGCCGACTGCAAAATGGGACTCAGTGCTGCGCATTTGACAAGCGTGCCCACAGCAGCAGCCATAGCACACTGTTGCTGCGGAGAGAGGGAGAGGGAGGCAGAGAGAGAGAGAGAGAGAGAGAGAGAGAGGGAGACAGAGAGAGAGAGAACGAAAGAACGAGAGAGAAAGGGAAAGAGGGATAGATAGATAGAGAGAGAGAGAGAGAGAGGGAGAAAGAGAGGGAGAGAGAGATAGGGAAAGAGAGAGAGAGCGAAGGAGGTAAAGCGAGGGAGGGAGACGAAGCGGTACAAAAACTAAACCTGACAGCCAACATCTGAGCCCACTGCGCTTCACGCAGACACGCCAGCCAAAGTGCCGGGAGACTGCTGCCAATTAACTTCATAACCTTCTCAAAAAGTGGCAAGGATGTAGTTCTTAAAACATTCAGCTGTCCACTCATTCAGAAAGATTGAAAATAATGACTTATTCATTCGCCGTAACAGCATTTCTCTTATCAAGCTTGGCTGGAGCACTTCACTCTATGTTAAAGTTTAAGTTGACAGTTACATTCAAAGTGCATTGGAACTCCATAGAACCATGAGAAATAATAATAAGGTTTGGAGCAAAGTCAAGTGATGTTGTTAGAGATTGACTGAGTCTGCACTGGAAGTTGGTCAGAGTAGATAGATAAGTCTGAAAACATCACATTTTGGAAACCCTACCCCTTTTATTTTTCTCGTAATTACCTACCGTCATTCCATAACCATAAATATGGTAATTTCGACCCAAACCACACCTCATCCGTATGTGTTGTCACATCATTAAACAGATACGTTTTTCAGCGAGTGACAAAGAGTTGCATCAGTTTTGGAAGGCAAGGGTTGCACTGATCGGGGATCAGATAAACACTGTTTGACTGTATATGTGTTGATGACAGGAAGAGGGATATTCAGGTTCAAATAAAGTCCTTTCTACAAACTCAGTAACAAGGAGAAATAAGGCAGACGCCCCAGCCAGAAGCTCATTGACTCCGACTGCTTCGCCCACTCTGTCTGGCGTCCAAGTGACCTGTGTCAATAACTTTTTTTGGGCCAAAGAGCGGCTGTCTGCTTTCCAGGCAGTTAGAACTCAGAGGCTGCAGCCAAGCAACGCATGCCATGGGATCTGGGCTGGGGATGTGATGTTGAACCAAATCCATTATCAATACTCTGACTAGCCATAATGAGCTTCTGCAGGCACCAGGGAGGGCTGCTAATGAGAGAGATTGTGTGTGTGTGTGTGTGTGTGTGTGTGTGTGTGTGTGTGTGTGTGTGTGTGTGTGTGTGTGTGTGTGAGTGAGTATGTGTGTGCTTCTTTTAAAATGCTGAGAGCAGCAACATTTTGGACTTCAAACTAAGACATATGGGTTGTCTAAACTCCTGCAATCGTTTAAATCTAACTTAGGTAAATTGGAGGAATGTCAATGCTAAACACACACACACACACACACACACACACACACACACACACACAACACCACTAACACAAATACACAGATACACACCAAGTACACTGACTGCTGTCATGTGGGCCTAAAGTTTTGTAAACAGGCCCAAACTTTACCAAGTAGTTTTGCTTGCCAAATGAGAATCGAATTGTGAACTTGGTGCAATTTCATAGCCTACCTTGATTAGCATCGTTGTGCATTTTGTTTAAAATACTATACAAGGAACTTTTTAATGCACATGAAACCGTTTAATTTTCCCTCTGATGATCATAAATGACATCTAACAGCAAATGAGACCATCATCGAAAACAATGCTATTTTTAACATAAACATTATTAATGCTTTGCTGGGGTCTGAATCCCCGCCAACTAAGACCAAAAGATTCACGGCAGGCAGAAGGGAACAGCCTGTGTTTCCTGAACAGTACTTCATAAAAGTTTACTTTGCTTCACCGTCGTCACATAACCATTATTAATCTTACATAGTCACCTATAAATAAAGTACATTATCGTCATAAAACCACTACTGCTTCTTTCCAAAGGGGGCGCTATTATCAACAAAAATGGTGTGGTCACTTCTTGATTTCTTAGGTTAACATCCTTCTAAAGGAATAAGGAAGGGTAATAAAACATGTGGCTTTACGTCCACCCGCGAGGCATCATTCAGTAACACTCAAAGTTTGACTGTTTGCCAGAGGTGGTGTGAGGACGGACTACAGCTCTCCTCAGCAGGCTTTGGCCACTGTGGGCTCCAGTAATGAGAAATATCCGATGATTCATGTGTTTTTCAGTTTTTCGGCCAAACCTGATTATTTCACAGCAATACGCTGCAGATGCATCCCCACTGCCCCGGGGGGGGGATTTGACATGGATTGAATTAGATTTGAGTGATTAGATAGAGTTAAGATATTGTTAGCCAGGACATCAGATATAAAAATTCCATGAGAAAATCTGTCCTGTAGTGCCAAAGACAGATGATGAGTTTTAGTGATAATTATTAGCAGTAAAGGATAGAACGTGTGAGGAGAAAAATGAGATCTTAAGCTGGATTGATCAAGGAAAGAATTGCAGCTTCAAGATCTTGGGTCCTTAGATCTTGAAGGTCCATCTCCGACATAGCAGGCTTCAGGGCAGAAATGGCAAAGAACACATTATTTTATACTTTTACAGCAATGCAGTGTGTCTCGATTTGCCAGTCATGTGTGTGTGTGTGTGTGTGTGTGTTGTGTGTGTGTGTGTGTGTGTGTGTGTGGGGGGGGGGGGGGCTCTGAGACAGTCTGAAGAGATAGTGATTTGGCACATCAGCAGGAGTTTGGCATTAGAACCTGTTTGAGAGGTGTGGAACAAGCATTCATTAGAATCCATAGGATGGCAGGGGATGTCTGGCAGTGCAGACAGAGTAATACATTGTCTATACAGGAGCCAATATTTCTAATTAAGTTTTCCCTTTTTTATCATTTATGATGCTAACAATAAGGTACTGTAATATTTTCTTACCACAAACGTGAATTGTGTAACCGTGTCTTGTCATTGAGAGCAACTTTACCATTACCACCCAGAAGCACTTCTTCCCCCAGCTGCTCCGCATTCACACACATCTCATCTCCTCTGCCCAGTCATCTGGCATATGTTAATATTTAATATAGGAAAATGCCCTCATAAAAAAGCGTGACTTTTTGAGTAGGGGGAAAAACAGAGCTAGGAATGATGGTGGTAATGAGGCAGGGAGGAATTCTGGTCTCAAAGCTAACTATTAGCCGTATCAGTCTGTGTCAGCATGTTTCAAGCCCCTCATCTTTGACTAGTTTTATCTGGAGCGACGCCGAGGTAATTAACTCTTATCTCGGAGGTTATCCACAGAGGAGGAAAAAAAACAAGCGCACAAAAAACCTACTTTGTCAGGTCACCTGTGTAGCACAAACATCCTACTGAAATGCAAACATCGACAGAACTACTAGTTGGCCTCCACACATGGACTTCCGCATCTTACATGGGGTCATCACGGAGAAAGCTAGCTGTATGCTAAGATTTATGTAACACTAGTTTATGGTTGGATAGCGGCCTTCAACAAACAGGAAAAAAGCTGTAGCTTGTGACGTGAAAAATTTATAAATGTTGTATCCCTCAAATGATAAATGCAGTTATTTTTGGATCCATTAAGCTGCCCAGTCTGCGTGCTTGTCTTCATTTCTGCTGGGTCATTCGTGGGTCAGCTGACGAGAGGCCTTGATTTCCACAGGGGGCGGACAAGGTTAATCGGGCCAAAATGTAACATTTATCAATTCAGTTGCCAAGAGCCAATGTTACAGAAAAAAACAAGCGTCATCAATACCCGAGGGTGAATTTGTTATGCAGACAGGGTACAGCGATCCAAGAAAACAAACAACAATACAGCATTGGTTAAACAGAGTACATTACAACCTGAAGAATTCATCAAAACAACAAAACAAACCATATCAAACATACCTCAATAAAATACAGGAGACAGCAACAACACGTGCTTCCTCCCCCCATATACACCCACTACTCTGGCATGGGCTTAAAGTGCTCAAATGTCTATGGGGAAGGTGCATCCCTCTTACCAATTTTGTTCGTTGCAGGTAAAAAACTATCTGCGCTCGGTTTTACCCTTAGGAGCCACATAATGAAAGCCAGAGCGGTGGAGCTACACTTCGCTTTCTGCAAAAGGTTATGTGTGCAGATATCTGTGTAAAACCTTGACAAAATGTACCACTACTATTGATTAGCTTTACAATGGGTATGGTGGGTACCATGTTCACCATAGCGTGTTAGCATTCGCACTATATCCAATTAACAGTCGATGCATAGACTACATAGAGGACCAGTATTGTTCAGAAAATGATCGAATGGGTTTGTTTTGGTTGGAAGGCAATGCATCTGTTGTTGTTTAGCTTTGGTGGACTTGTTGCCAATAGAAACGGCTCAAATACATGACAAAATGTCCTTTGATAGATTTAAATACAGAGTTTATTTGAAACCTTGTAAATAGTAAATAGAGCAGAAAAAGAGAAAAGAAAGTAATTACTGATGTCACACTGCACACTATCTGGGTGATTAAATCCTTTTCATCTTTGTTAGGATACTTGAACTGAAACACTGGGGACTTGGCCTTGTGCGTCACTTTTTCATGTCGTTGTCAAAAGGGGGATAATTCCGCAGCTGTGCCTTCAAAATGTGCTCTGTTGAAATCAAAAATAAAATATGTGCCCATGGAGAGACAAAGGGCAGAGGAAAAAAGACCCCTTGAGTAGCATGCATGCACTGAGACATGTTTGCTAGAATACACAATCTTTATTTCCACTTGAGGCCACATGGAATTTCACTACATGCTTCGGTGTCGTGTATTCCCTTGACATTTTTTTTTACGAGGAGAGCTGCTTCTTTCTTTGGGAGATGTTTTATCAAAAATATGTCATGAAGCTACCATCAGGGGATCTTTGCCCTTTTACTTAGGCTTATCGATGGACCAGCCAGTGGGGATTTTTCACAGGGAAAAGCCATTCCAGCAACATGTATGTCAATGTTTTTCTCAAGGCCCAGGTGGGGAAGAAAGGATGGAAAGGATGGAGGGGTGGAGGGTAAATGTGGGTAGAAGGTGTAGGGTAAGAGTGGAGGAGTGAGATGGCAAGACAGATGGATGGATAGATGGATTTGGAATAGAGGTATAGGTAGATAGATTGATAGGCAGACCAACTAGAGAGAGGAGCAGAGGGTGGAGGGGAGGAGAGTAAACAAACCAAGATAGAAACATAGCGAGAAGCCGGTTTTTCCCACTTGCCTCCTGTAATGGCACCAGTGGGAGTTGATTACTGGGTAGAAAATAAAGCTGGGTTCTCCACTGCTGATCAACCACAGAGAGCCTCCTCCTTCACGCTGAATTCGCCTTCGAGAAAAAACGTGAGATGAAGTTTACTTTGCTGTGTGAGCAAGGTGGCTTTAAATGTTTAGGAAATCACTTTGTATTTTTTTATTTTTTTTACATGTTTGTTCTGTTCATACGAATATATATATATATATATATATATATATATATATATATATATATATATAATTGATGTACAGTAAGACCTGTGTCAAGATAAAGCAAGGTAAGGGAATGGCGATGCCTCAACTCCAATGCACACAGCACATGGTCATTGCATGTGCGACCTTGTAGACAGCGTTAATCAAACACACCAGCCACAAGCAGGAGTGGAAATACTTACAGTAATGGCATGAATTACTAACTGAAAATGTTTTTAATCCGGTGCTACAAGGAAAAAGTGCTACACCACCAGACTAGTTTGAAATTATCAACGAAACAATGGCATGGTGTGATATTGATTTGAATGGGTAAGCTAGCCAGGAGGTTAAATGCGTGCTAAATAAGGTGGTGAACAGTGCATAACTGGTGATGGAGTAGCAAACGGCATAATCGGTCGCGATTCCATCATTCCAACATTTCTGTCCGTGGGTTTTTTTTGTTGGTGAGCCAACATGCAAGAGATAAGAGGATTAGCAGAGTGTGAGTATGTCTCCTGCATTACTTTAGTCATGGACATCGATTACACTATAGGAATGTGACAGACGTGCATTATGATGTGCTCATTGCTCATAACACTGGGAGATATGGATCCCTTTGCACCAAGACGACTAAAGGTGACTCAATATATTGCAGATAATGATAAATGAGGGGTATACGACAGGAATCTGTACTCATATATAACTACTGGGTATCATATGACAAGAAAGGGCATTGTTTTGATTGAACGTGTGGGATGTTTTGTATATTTTTTTCTTTTTTTTTCACTTCCCCCAGACCACCCACGGGAGAAAAAGGCATTTGTCATTCTCCCTGTGAGGAGATCAAGAGGATTAGAGGGAAAATAAACAACAACAACAACAACAACAACAACAACAACAACAAAACAAGGTCTAATTGTTCTATGTGGGATTTCCCAAGCATGAGTGTTTTTCGGGTGTTGACAAGCGTTTTTCTATTTTGGTTTATTCGGAGGTGTTGTTGATTGTGCACACAGTCATGCTGTAGCTGATAGCTGAAAAAGGCAGACGTGTCGAGGTGGTGGGGGGGTGGGGGACTGAGTGAGTGAGGGAGTTAGTAGCTGTTTTTAGATCCTTGTGGGCCGAGTTGACAGCTTTTCTCTTCTGTGGATCCACTTGAAAATAATGTACAATTGCGATCAAGTGCTGTGGTGGGGAATGGTAAAAAAAAAGAAGGAAAATGGAATGTGCCAAGGAAGCTGAAAAGATGTACTGACACACACACACACACACACACACACACACACACACACACACACACACACACACACACACACACACACACACACACACACACACACACACACACACACACAGAAAAAAGATAGCCTATGGTATAAAAATCTGCTTTCCCTGGTCTCGTCTGTGAAGTTAACCTTCCTCACACGTCGGCTGGGCGTCTGGCAGGCAGAAGAGTGTGACATTCCTTCCTCCCGTCTCGTCTGTGCTAGCCAAGAGCTAGAGCTGTCGCGAAAAATCTAAAAAACTAACCAATGGAACAAATAAAGGCGTATATGAAGAAATATGTTGCCCAGAAAAAAAAAAGGTTTCATCTGTTTTCAACCCTGTCTCCTCCAAGAATTACAATGGGGTTTCAATGCCAAGGAAGTTCTCACATAAAAAAGAACATTTACTGAAGAACTTCTGCAGCACTGATGGCACAGGTGTTTGAAATCAGGGGCCAGGGCTCACTTCATGCATTCACACATGTTGTTAGGCATTAGCAACATGTTTACCAGATACATTTATTTCTATAGGTATAGGAAATAACTATGGAGGCCTAAAGTGTTATTGAAATACATATTTAAACAGTAGAAATATTATCTATATAAATATAAATATCAATGTTGAAGTTATGGATAAACATTGAAAAATACCATACACCATAATCAAACCTAATACAATATGGTTACGGGGATTTTTTTTGCAGAACAAATTCACTATTACCATTTTGTTATAAAAGTCTCATACATCCAACACAGAGAATCTGCCTGGTATGACCCAGCTCACCAAACACCTTGACGGACAATGTGTGAAGGCCATGTACTTTGGCTGACCTTGAACATGATGTGTCTAGCCAAGCTTCGGCTGCACTAACACTCACCTAGCATGTCCAAGGTGCCAGTTTAGAAGTTCACACACAGTATCACAACTCTAACTTTAATATAGTTGTTAACCATGTATCACACTAGATTTTTATTTCAAGATACTGTAGCAAATAGAATTCAATGTTTCCCTCAAGTAGATGAATAAATAAATAAATAAGTATGTCTATTGAGAAGTTTATATTTTGACTTACTTTTACATACCTACTACCTATCTACATTTACTACGAAAGCTTATTATAGTTTCCATTCTCAGGTTCAATATTATTCTAATTCATTGTATATACCTGACTAAACCTCCTTGACTCTCCTTGTAACACTACTATTTCCCAGTGTGATGATTACGGTACTTAAATAGTACTTATGTTGTTAAATCTTTCTAAATGGAAACAAATGAATGGCTAAATGAGAGGGGTTGTTTTATAGGTTGTATATGCAGGAAAAGAAAAACCTGATTCCTCCTTGCAGTTTAAATAAGCCTCCTCATGCTAAATCAATACCTAATCAACATGTTATTAAGGGGAGCAGGTGTGCTGGGGCACCAGAGGTTACAAAGACACTATCGATAAAATGATTAGTCCAAACCTGGGCAGGTTTGGTTACACATGTTTCCTCCTATGGCTGCCAAAGAATACACATCTGTTACAAATGAATACTATATTAAATGTTAATGTTATATAATGCACATTTTAATGCACAATAATCATAATTCCATTGTGTGTGTTATTGTAAATTATTTATGTTTTGTGTCACTTATGTGCATTGTCTGTCTATACACACACAAAGGAACTCTCCATGGTACTGAAATATAGTCACTTGTATTGGAAGTAAGTAAGTAAGTAAGTAAAATTTATTAATAAAAGCACACTTATAACAGTTTGCACTGACCAAAGTGCTGTACATAGTGCATTCAGTAGGCCAACATGAAGGCAAAATGACAACAACAATAGAAAAAATAAAGAACAGATAATGCTTTGTGTTTTTGCACTTTTTTATGGATGTAGGATGCTGTAACAGGGCAAAACAACTGAGAGCTGAATGAAATGCAAACAAATAAAATGTTTGAAAAATAAAAATGTTTGCACCTTAAACAGAGAAGATATTTGTCAACTTCATGGCAAATAAACTCGACCCCTAGAATAAAGTATCTATCTATCTATCTATCTATCTATCTATCTATCTATCTATCTATCTATCTATCTATCTATCTATCTATCTATCTATCTATCTATCTATCCAACTTTTATACATTTTATATTACATTATTGAATATAAGTCATTGTAGATTCTTTAGAGTGTGATCCAGTATGAATTCGTACACATTTTGGATCAATACAGTAGCATCTCTTGTTAGCAGCTATTAGGGAACCATAGGAAAGACTAACACATTGAAAGCAAAACTATCTTACAGTAACACACGTTCCCATCCAGCAGCCCTCTCTCACTAGCCCTGTCTTTCACATCACATGGGAATAACTGTCAGGACGAGTTGACACATCAAAGCTGCTTGCAAGTCGGTGCTGTGTTTGATCCGTTAATGTTATGTTCCACATGTTTCATTGCTTCTTATCAGTGTTTTCACATATGTTCCATCTTATGAGGTGGAAATATTGGAGTTCAAATTTCTGATCAAACTTACAAACTTATAAATGTAATGTCAACCACAAAGTAAGAATCCAGCAGCCTCTTTGCGCAACTCATTCAAGTGCTTGTCGCCAAACCAGAGGTTAAAAATGAATTTACAGGAGGGGGGGGGGGGGGGGGGGGTAGAGTACTGGTTAGAGCAGACACAGCCATAGAGGCTCAGTCCTCCTCTCAGCTGACCCGGGTTCAAATCCAGCCCGGGGTCGTTCTCTTCATGTCATTCCCCTCTCTGCCCCATTTCATCTCTGTCTCCCCACACTGTCAACAAAGCATGGAAAATACCCCCAAAAGATCTTTATAAAAAAAGGTGTACACGGAAGACAGCAGAGGTTAAAATGGGTCGGAATCCATCTCAGCTCCATCTCCTTCAATATCAAAGCAGTGCAAGACAGAAACGTTTGGCTTGTGACATCCCCTTTCACTGTCTCATACTGAATATAGGCTCCTGTTCTGGCATAATCAAAAAGCTGTAGTCAAAACTCAGGAGCAGAAAAAGGGCTTTGAGCTGTTAACGCCTGTGGCACAGCAGCAGCAGCAGCCTCATTACTTATTTACATCTTCTGATATGGCATCTTAATTTTAACCGTGGCCTTATTAACCTAAATACTTCTGTGCAAAATAAACAGGTAATAAATTAAACAGGTACAGTAAGCTGGCTAACACAGACTGTATAGACGATTCAGTGACTTCAATGGGGGAAGAAAAAAATGGTTCCAAAAATCCATGTTTTTCTCCACCACAATATAATCTTCTGGCATCTCTTTTTTTAGTATTTGGTTTGGCTGCTTTGAATGCAATATTTGCAGTGGTAGCATTACTGCAAGCATTGGAACTAACCATTTAAATCAATAAGACAACAGATAGCAGTGTATAAAACACAATATATTGTACTAAACCTTTACTGTTGTGGCCTCAGCGTAAAGACATTAATATACACATGGCCCGGGCAGGCATTTCACTTTTTTCGCGAACCATAAATTCAAAGAAAATACAATAACAAAAATATCCCCAGGCTGTGTTCATGAATAGACTCCTATAAATACAGTAGGGGTATTGTATCATTTGGCTTTTATGACTTCCCATTGCTACAACACAAAAACCTAAATACATAAAATAAAATGTACTTGCTTCTTGCCATTTATATCCAACTCTAGAATCCTATTTCTGAACCGAAGGCAGAACTTATGAAAATGAAGTCCCCACGTTGTTATTAAACCTATGAATGTCAGCTGTTTTTTTTAGGTTGTTCAAATAATTATGCTGATATAGCTGTGAACAATTCTAGCTCCGATATACCCTTGGATGCTGCATGTGCTTACAACTATCACTGGATTACTATGATACTGAGGGAGGATAACAACTATTCCCATCTTTTACACTAGACCATTTCTCTGCAGTCTATTACCAGAGATAATGATCTCCTCAGTAAGTCTGTGCGTCACACTGCAGGATATTTGAGCGACTGTTCTCTTGTGCTCTTAAGACATTCCCATCAGAAAAAAACAGCCGTCTTTTGATGAGCGGAGTGAGGCCTCCACGTGTTCTCACAGTAACACGATGGCCCTAGATATATCCAGAGAGGTTATCAGCCCCACGTTCCAACACTCTTCTCTTCTCCTCTCATCCTCCCCTCCATCCTTCTCTCTCTCTCTCTCCATCAGTCCAATCTCTCCTCCTTTGTTCTCTCTTGGCTCTCGCGCCCCTGTGGCCCTATAGCCCTTTGAGGGCAGCGTATCAAACGCATCAAAAGGATTTCTCTAGCGGTATATGCATGGCTATCTATTTGAGCACATGTATATACGCTTCTGCCAGCCACGATTCCATGTGTCTTCCTACTTGCCCGCCCTCACATATAGGCTCATCAAGGCTGTGTTGTATGGAGTTTGTTATTCAGAGCCAACATTCCCCTTTTGTTAACCGTTAGTTGGAAGACAATCCCCCTAGGAGGCGAGCCATCCCTCCGCAATCACTGCAGTAAAACAGGGTCAGAATGCACAGATCTCCCCCCATGTGAACACACAATGCCCAGTGTGGATTCTAATGGTCCCAGCGTATGCTCAGGATGTTGTGGCAATGTCCCCCCCACTCCATAACTGTATGCCTGTTGGCTGTTTTCAGTCTTCCCCCTCCGCTTGACTGTCACGCTCATGTGTCTATATCTTTCTCCGTCGTTTACGTTCACGCTGTCCCTCCCAATTTCTGTCATTGTTTTTCTTGTTTGTTCCCACTATGGCTTTGTTTATACACAGCGCTCTGAAAGAGACAGAGAGGGAGAGAGAGAGAGAGCGAGAGAGAGAGAGAGAGAGAGATAGATAAAGGAGCAGTGTGGGTTAATTCCACATCCCTGTAGGTGGGTGTTTTTGCATCCTGCTCAATATCTGCGAGTGTCTTCTCTCTCTCTCTCTCTCTCTCTCTCTCTCTCTCTCTCTCTCTACCTTTTTCCAATTCTATTCCGACTGTGTTATTGGCACAGTGAGTTTTCTCGTTTTCTTTCATTGGCAATTTCTCTGAGCAAACTCCCAATTTACAACGTTGACTTTTCTCACTCCCACACTCTCTGGCCCTGACGATTAAAGGCAGCAATTCTGAATAAATGCTTGACTATTGTTTTTTTTAGTTTGTTGTAAAAATCAGTGAATTTCTCCTCATGGTCGGCTACCTGTCCGTACTGTGTGTGCGCCCTGAAAAAAAAATCCAGTGTAAATGATATTGCTAGCTACGGTGAGCTCCCTTTGTTATAATACCCTTTGTTTATATACCAGTTTACAGAGCCTAAGCTGCGTATTAACACCAGATATTTTGCCAGCACACACTCACACAGTATAGACAGGTAGCGGATCCTGAGGGGATATTCACTGATTTTGACAAAAAGTGATTTTGACAAACAAGTTTTTTTCCAAAATCACTGACTCCACCTTTAAGCTAGACATGTAGCTGCATTCTCTCTGTCTGTCACTCTTTTACAGTGCAGTCAGGTTGTGCCAATGCCTCACACGGCCAACTGTGTCACTCTGACTGCTGGTGACTTCTTCTAATGAGTGTTGGTGCACCAGACGCAGCGACTGCTTTTAATGAAGTACAATAACAACTTACTTACAATGACATTTTTGAACAACCCGGGCCTTATTTGTGTATTGTCTTCCCCGCTGTCACAGTCATTCCTATGGCAGGGCTTGTTGCTTTAACTGTGCCCTTTATGAATAATGTATGAGATTATTTTCACAGCATTCCTATTCATCTCATATGCACATGAACCATCTCCATTTCGCAATCCTTTCTAACTCCGTAGCACAGCGGTGGGACATAAAAATCAACGTTTCACATTAACAATATTATGAAAGTCCATGACACCTCTGCATTAAGATACAACTGTGAAGGGACAGCAGATAACTGACGAGGTCTCATATTCTTTCGCCCACTGTCTCATTATCCCCACCCTCTGTATCTTGATTGCTGTCTTGTTATGTGCAGATTGCTACATTGTGAGCGGGAGTGATCAGTTTGTTATAGTGTGGGCAGGATCTTGATGTGTGTGTGTGTGTGTGTGTAGATAAATGTGCAATGGTTGGGTCTCTCTACACATAGCGGATTAAGCAAATTCAGCCAGCTGATCTCTCACCCTTTCACACACACACACACACACACACACACACACACACACACACACACACACACACACACACACACACACACACACACACACACACACACACACACACACACACACACACACACACACACACACACACACACACACACACACACACACACGTTCTTCTGCTGATGCAAGTCATTAACATCGTGTAAGGACTCGAAAGCCACTCAGTCCATTATAATTGATCCCAGGCAACTTCCCCTCTTGTCCACCCCATTCACTCACTCTCAGCCCACCAACCACCACACCTCTTCAGCTGCTTCTATTCCCACACATACCTCTTCCTATAATTGGTATGTTATTAACCTTTAGACAGGTTGAATGTGCAAAGCAGCTAATGGGACTGCTTTATAGTTTTATTATTTACCAGACTGCAGATTTTTTCCGGAAAAACTTTTCTTGCCTCGTCAGCCAGACAAGGTAAATGCTGTTTCTGACTTTCGTGTCTTCAACAGATAAACGATTAGTGAGGATATTTGCGGTACTCATATAGCAGTGCAGCTTGGGCCTCAGTCATTTGTTGCCTTGTTCAACCACTTATACACTATGATGTCTAAGAGTTATCCATTTTAAGGGGGGTTGGTGTTGTAATAGAAGGGAATTTGACCTCTGCAATTCCCAAATTCTCTCAACAGTCCTGGGTGTCAGATTCAATCAATCATTATCAATAATTACTTATTTTGAGACTTTTATAATGTAGATGAGAAGACAGTTGAGTGGTGAAACATACAGTGAGGATTTTAGATGAAGCCGGGTGCTTCTGTTCAGGGAAATTGTTCCATTATCTCGACTGAGTCCAGAAGCAAAAAAAAGAAAGAAAAAAGAAGAGCATCATTAGATTTGTTCATTAGCCTCTTACTGTGCTCTCGTCACCAACAAATAATTAGAGCGGAGCTCAGTCGCATCCGAAGTCATTTAAGCTTAGTAGGAAGATTATTTGTTTGTGTGTGTGAGAGTGTGTGTGTGTGTGTGTGTGTGTGTGTGTGTGTGTGTGTGTGTGTGTGTGTGTGTGTGTGTGTGAGTGTGTGTGAGTAGACATGTCCTTTAATGAATAAAGAAAAAAACATCCAATTATAAAAAAAGATACACACTCACAGTCACTCATCCTCCTTTGTGTAAATGAGTTTTGCCAACCTCTTCTATTCAGAACTCAATTTCTTTCAACCTTATAGCTTTTAATATGGTTATTTGGTACTAGTTAAACATCAAATAATCACACTTACAAATGAATAGTAAGTACTGTATATGTTATTAGACTGCATTAGAAAACATTAGCTTTCCTTTTTGGTGCCCCATTTTTTATTTAATATGAGTAAAATGTTGTTATTTTATTTTATTGATAATCAGTGGAGTGCAAATCCTGTCGATTAAATGCAATATTACGAGTTCCCTTCAGGTTGATCTTAGATTTGATCTTGTGATATATCATGTTGTATTTTTAAATGTTACTGTGTGAAAGAGAACATTGATGACCCATCATTGGCACATGCAGAAAGTCATAGGCACAGACATGTGCACCATTCTAAAAAGCGTCTGCACAAACTTAAAAAAGAAGTTACAGTTATACATGATTCGCACACACACACACGCACAAACAAACACACACACACACACACACACACACACACACACACACACACACACACACACACACACACACACACACACACACACACACACACACACACACACACACACACACACACACACACGTTTGTTGTGCGTCCAGATGGCTGCTGCTGACTCGCTCCCATCAAACACCCTCTGCCCTCAAAACTCTCGTTTCGATTTGGAAAAAGTCGCCCGCTGACTTTTCTTGTAGAAAACGCTGTAATCTCCAGAATGCAGAGTGGAGCTGGAATGATTTCTTTTTTTTTTTTCAGCATAAAACCAAGCTGCTTGTTGATCTCAGTCAGACTAAAATGACCCCCCCCCTCTTCATCCAAACTGGTGAAGTTTGAAATGCTGGTGTGTGTGTGTGTGTGTGTGTGGCCCACAGCAGATGTTTGAACTTCTCCCCTGGACCCCCTCCTGGCTCAGTTCATAAGCCTCTTGGAGGAAAATTAAGGATTTTTGAAGAAAGAAAAGAAAAGAAACTCATCAAGCCACCAGTTAAGCCGTCAGGAGAGATGACGGGATCGTTTCAAATGGAAATGAGAACACTGTCGTCCGATGGAAGAAAGACTTTGAGCACAGCGCCAAAGTGGCTCTGCTGCAATAATTGAATGTCACTCAAGAGCGGCCGCTGCGGTTGGCTACAGTTTGACTCACAGTCTAATTGCATCATTGGCTTTTAATATATTTCTGGGAAGAAAAGTGAAAAGCTTGTGAATTATTATTGCTGAGTCATGTCCGGTGGGGATATGACTCCTGATGTCCTCTTCGCTTTGTCACCATCACACCAGCTGGACTGCCAGACAGTGGCAGTGGTCCTCCCTCCTACATACTCAACATGTATATACTACATACTTGTATATACTACTACTTAACGATAGATTGTGTATGCGAAGTATATATGAAGTATACCGGAGCAATAAAGAATAAAAATAAAAATTTCTGTGTTGTTTGAAAAGACGAAATGCATTGTGGAGCGGTTGACTCGGAAAAGTAACTTATCGAACCATACACAAAATCTTCAAGTGATGAGCAAGTACTCATCCAGGCATTTCTCACTTACACAAACTCGCGTACACAAGCCACTGAAAAGCTACTCCCAACACATTCACAACAACCTATTTAATTTATCCTGAATTGTACCAATATGTATACTTATTTATTTAATAGGCTATGTTTAATGTTTTAAAGTTTGGTTTTAATAACAGAAGGACATTATAATAATAATAATTCTGAATCAGCAAAAAATTGCAATTGGCAGGTTAGATTCTTTTGTCTAAATTGCAATCAGTGCACCCCTATTCATTTTTCCATAATTGTTACTGCACACACTAGGATATAATATTAATTGAGAATCTCAAATGAGACCAAGATAACATGCTCAAAGGTAATTAGAGCGAAATGCAAGGGTTTAGGTTACGCAAGTTTTCGATCATACTTTGTGTGCTACCAAATTTATTTTTGTGCTACTGAATTTTTTTGCTTGCTAGCACCAGTGCTACCACCTAAAACAATAAGCATACAGCCCTGTCACGGGTCAGATTCGAACCCTGTTTTGCTGCGATCAGGACTGAGCCTCTAGGGGGATGTTCTAACCACTACACCACTTGTGCCCCAGATAAGATTTTTAATTTTTGAAATGTTTTTATAGGGTTTTCACCAAATACCCATGCATATACTTCATAAGTTAGTAGTTTTTGTTGTGTGTTTTTCGTAATGTGTACTGTATGCCAAGCTGAAAGCCTTTTCTTCAACTGCAAACCAAATTTGCCCTCGGGTATAAATAAAGAGACTTGAACTTAAACTTTGCAATAAATGCGTATATATATATATTTTTATTTTATATTCTTTATGTCATTGCTTCCAACAGATTTCTGTCATTTTTATTTTTATTTTTTATTAACCTTTATTTATACAGGTAAAATCTCATTGAGACCCAGGGTCTCATTTACGAGAGAGACCTGTTAAGGTAGGCATCAGCAACAACACAAAGTTACAGACTAACTAAAGATACAGGAGACACAACACAGAACACAAACGGTAAAATAACGCAGTACAAAGGGCAAAGAACAAGTTAAGTACAAGTTAAGTTATGTACAAGTGCAGACCCCCACGGACTGTCTCAACAGTCTTCCTACTAGCAGTCTAAAATCCCCTAAAGAAATAAAACTGGACAGCTTCAGCCTCTGCTGGAGCTTGTTCCAGGTTGCAGGTGCAGCGTAGGAAAATGCCTTCTTGCCCAGTTCAGTACGGACTGACGGGATGGCAAATGAGATGAAGTCCAGGGACATGAACGTCATACGCTGCGTTATTTGATAGTGTGTTCCTCCGCTCCCCGTCTTCACTCTGCAATCTGATGTTTCTAACCCTGTCCTCACAGACCAATAAAACTTTATTGATATGTTCAGCCACAGTAACATGGTCCTCCCGGGCTCCTTGAATCCACACACAGCTGAGAACGCCAGTTATTAGGCCTGGCACACAGGAGACAGGCAGTATAAAACCAGAGGCACAAGGATCCGTGAAATGACTGAGCAGGGAAAATCAACAACACACACACACACACACACACACACACACACACACACACACACACACACACACACACACACACACACACACACACACACACACACACACACACACACACACACACACACACACACACACACACACACACACACACACACACACTTTATTGTCCAACCGACACCGTGTTCATTGTGGCTTCTGGGATTAGGTTTTATAGTTCCACTGACCAGTGCAGACAACACACATGAACGTCAGCTGTCATAAATAAGCCAACAGGTGATTTGTTTTCAGCACACAGTACGGACAGGTAGCGGGTCCGTGGTACAATTGCTGACTCCACATTCAATGGAATACTCTAGGGTTTCAGGTCCCCTAGATGACATCATTAGGGTCATTTTCACACTCTAGGGGACACCAAAAAATATGTTGTACTGATTTACTCCCCATAACTAAACTGATCTTGATATGCAGTTAGGTGGACAATCACTTTGAGCTTATGCTAACTTTCCATTCCCTGACTCTATTTATAGATGTAGCCACTTTTTCAGACCATGGTGGTATACTGTAAAGTCTATGTTTAAACTGCTAAAACAGTTCATTCTGTTCAGCTGATGTTGATTTTATGACGTCGAATCTGAAATCTAAATTGCCATACCCCACAAAGTAAAGCCACGACACTTCTAAGAGCTGGAAATACAGTAAAATACATCAACATGCACAGTAAGCAATGGCATCACCTGGAGACTTGTAGCAAGGTTTGGAGCAGAAAAAAGACATTTACCTGAGGCAGAGGTTGGCAGCACTGTGCTAAACATAGCGTTATATCCATATTGGGTGAGTAGAGTGGTGTAATGTATGAGTCTCATCGAGTGTAGAGGATGCTCCTGAAGCTATGTACTAAAACATTTTTTTAAAAAGTATGATGAGGTTTTGCAAAACTGCCCCAGTAAACATGGCTTACGTAATGTACAGTATATTGTAGTACATTTAGATGGTTTTCATCCCCCAGAACTGTTCTCTTTTGCAAGATATTACATAAACCCCCTCAGTGTAGTGTAAAGTGTGTGTAGGTGTATCAGAGGGAGGGAGAAGACAGACAGAGCATCCCCCTCGCCATTGCAAATAAACTATCTCATCCAAAAATAGATCTGGTTAAACTGCCTAAGTGGCAATTAAAATAAACAAATGACTGTGAGTGTGATTGATGGAGATAATGTTCCGCTCAGTAAGTATCACCAGGTTGGCAGATATAAGTCATTATCACACATACAACCAAAACCAACATACTTTTAGAAATCTTACAACATTTCTGTAAAGTATATATACATATATACAGTATATTTTTTTAACGGTTTCAGTGAACCCTGGCAGTGATTCCACAAGTCTTTAGAACTCCATGGAAGCAATGTACATCATTCTTCCACAACATATTTTGTGTTTATGGTCGCTCCAGAATTGGGTTGAGATCTTGTGATTCTCATACTTTTTACATTAATCAAAGCACACCCCTATTGTGCCCTATGGATGGGGCCATTGTCATCCCTTATCCTGATATTTCTAAGGGGACAATGTTGACCTCCTGAACCATGTGAGCAAAAAGCCACCACAGACGTCTTCCCCCCTGGATCTAAATGCCAAAGTCCCTATAGTCACTGTTCCTATGGAAACACCATCCAAATGAGCACGTTTTGTGACTGAAGCTACTCCAATCCATGCCCCTCAGTGATGTATTATTACTTTCAATAGTAAAAATAGTAAAGTTGCAGCCAGACAGTCCATTAATAAGCCTAAAGTCACTATAAAGGCCACACAGAGCTGCTGTTTCAAAGGCTAATTAACATGGAGGTCAGTGAAAGGCCAACGATCAAAGTGAAAGCGCAGAATAATGAAACCTCTTGAAAAGCTTAGTTCACTGTTGAAATCCTTGAACTTTTGGACTGAATCTTTCACCATCTGACACACAGCAAAAAGGGAGACAATTAAAATGAAATCATGTTTTGCCATTTTGAGAATGTTGCTTTTGTTTCAGTGGTTGCATTGCTCCGACACAGTTGCCATGTGTTACATCAGCTCATGATTTACATTCCTGTTCTACAACAGCTTTAAAGCAGACAGCGCTGGTCAGGCGGCATGGGGGCTGAACATGAGAACAGAACAATCTGAATAACTGGGGAGCAAAATGTGTATTCTGTACTTTCCAGGTGCACTCAAATGTAGTGTTAAACCCTTTACAGGCAGGTCTATTGCCTTTGAGTGGCCTTGTGTCTGAATTGTGCTATATAAATAAACTTGCCTTGCCTTGCCTTGCCTTGTTTCCACTGAGCACCACAGTTCGGTTCGGGTCTGCATAGCATGTTAACTGTGGCTTGCGTTTTCACTGCCAACAGCACCCTTTACTTGGTAGACGGGGTTTATGTCTGAGGTCGATAGCCGCATGTAGCTACGTAACTATTGTGACATCATAGCAGCGAGACACAGTGTTGCCCGCTGATTAAATCAATGGAAAGAAAAAACACCACAACAAATTAGGTGTGGCACGGTTATCTTATTTTGGTAACCTTTCCAACTTTTGACAGTAAAACTCAAATACATGTACCGTACCGACCACATCGCACAGTGGAAACGTGGATTTAGTGTCAGGATGGTGTCTCTGTGAATCCTAACAGTGATTTAATACAGTGTTTAATGCTGTCCGGGATGAAAGGTTCACAATTTCCTCCCCAAGATTGCTAAGGCACAACTTTTTATATTTATTAACAAATGTTTCTCTTGATAAGACTGAAATTACAAACTTGACCTCTTCTGGAAGAATTAATCCCATCCGGCCAGCCTTTTTATATATATCTTGGTATTTTACGAGTCGTTCTTTGCTAAGGGGCCCAGTGTAAATGTCAAACTTACCATAAGCGAAGCAGCTCGGTTCACATTGAAATACGGGCCGTGAAACAGATGCTGATTGCTGACACTGATGTTTCTATGGAGAGGGCAGTGTCGGCCGACAGTGTCAGCGCACCACTTAATAATACAGTAGATTTGAGAGAGAAGAACAGTGATTACTCAGGCAGTTATCATCTTAAAGTTAAAAGGCACATGATATATATGGCTGTTTTCAAAGAGTGTGTGTACTGTATAAATAGATGCTTCTTTGGGCATCATCTCCACTGAAAGGTCATGTTCATAGCTCCAGCCATAACCATCTATGAAGCCCTTTGTATTGTGTTTTTCAAATCATTTTATTTTGATTAATTTTTCATCATGCGAGGAAAGGGGGGGAGGGCCGGGGGGGGGGGTGGTGTTTGGGACGCAGGTGCAAACCCAGGGGTGTCTTAAAGTTATCCCCGGAGGGATAACCACTAAATCGCTATTGCGAAGATGGGGAAGGGGAGAAAGCAAACAAAAAAAACACAGAGAACTGTAAAGGGCCACACAGGCTTCCTTTAAGAAAACACACAAAAACGACCAACTTAACCACCGCTGCCAAGCAGCTGAAAACACACACAAATAACAATTTTTTTTTTCTTTGGAACACTAAATCCAGAGAACACAATCTCAGAGGCAGAGACAATGAGCAGCACAGAGCACTAAAGTCTCAGGGCATATATAAACTCCTCACACCTGGGCTCAATCAGCACCACACCACACACACCTGATTGCAGTGAGTGAATCAGTAACCATTCTCACAGAGCTGAAAGATTCCGTGTCCTCACAGGTAGTAGTGGGTGCGTTGCAAGTGTATGCGATTTCATAGTAAACAAACAAAGTAACGTCACAAAAAAACAGTACAATATTTTACCAAACCTAATACGATCTGAATCAAGGTTTCAGGTCTACCTCCTTTTGATGCATTTCCATACAATACACAGTGCTGGGCTATACCACAACAAGGATGATCAGGGTGTTAATGAATTGTTTAGCTATCCATGACACTTTTACACTGATATTTCTAAAAGGTCACTGATGATGAATGGGTACTGACATTTATAGATAAACAAATAGCACACAGACAGGCTTTAAATCCTTTTCCCAGCCTCCGTTGACTGTTCACTCCCTTGTGCTATAGAGTATCATCCAGTGCAGGGCATCAGGTGTGTGAGTCCGCTGTCATAAATCAGCCTGACAAACCGCGGTGACACGGAAAGAGAAAAGAGATATTTCAGCTCGCCATCAATTAACCTGCAATACATAACTCCTGCCTGCTGTCTGCAGCGCGGTGACAGATTTGAGCTATGAGGCTCCGTATCCAACGTCTGTGCTGTTAACTAAAAGTGATTTGACAGAGCAGTTCTCCAGGCTGGCACACACACACACACACACACACACACACACACACACACACACACACACACACACACACACACACACACACACACACACACACACACACACACACACACGCTACACATACAGTGGATTTGCTCACAAGCAGAATATGAGAGTAGACATGAATCATTTCAGAAACCAAACGAGACACCTGGGCTCCATGTAATGTTGTGCTGACTAATCACTGCTGTCAAAGGGTGCAGCCAGATGCTTAGTGCTGCTGCCACGGCAACCCAAACAGTCTGAAAGGCACGAGGAAAAAGAAAAACATGAAAGAGAAGCTGAGAGCAGGACTTCAATCTGCCAACTGTAGGGGAACACTGAAAAGATAAGTGCAGCTGCAAAGGAATAATGTGTGGGCATGCACAACGCCAGAATGCAGGCAGACAAACACACACACACACACACACACACACACACACACACACACACACACACACACACACACACACACACACACACACACTACAAACTTGCATTGGATCAGTATGTGCATGATTTCAGAGTGGGGGGCATGATAAGTCAGAAATGCTTACTATCATCATTACGAGGGCCCTCTTGCAGCTGGGAGCTGAAAACATTTCAACTTTTGAACTTCTAGAGACAAAGTGGCTCCAATTTGTTTACAACTTTCAACCACTTGTTCAATGTATTAAAAAACTATGAAGTTACTTGCTTCTTTTTGTCAAAATGTCTTTAGCATTTCCACGTTTTGAATTACTTCGCATCCACAATGTAGAAACTATGTCTGTCCAACACAGAGTCCATAAAAAAAAAACAGATTCAGGAGGACGCTACAATCTGGCACAATGTCACTGCGACCTGATAATATGAAAAGTTGCAGCAACCTTGAGTAAGAGTGGACATTTTTTTTTACAAAGAAAGCATTTTTTTTATATATAGTGTGTTCAGAATACACAAGGTCACAGTGAACTTGACCTTGACTTCAGTTTATCATTTAATCAAAATGTGACTTTGTGCCAAATGTGATGAATATCCATGAAAGCATGCTTGAGATATGGCAAAAAACTCACACAAATCACAACTATGAAAGCTTTAATAGCAGTAACATTACAAGATACATTCTTCTTTTAGAGATATAATATTCCATTATTTTCTGAAATGCATAATATTTGCTTCTGTTGAAGATTCATGACAGAAGGGAGAAGTGAAATAGCTTTTAATAAAATTATAGCCCTGAGAATTTTGGTAGTTGCCCATTCACGTCCTACAAAGAACCCAGTATACTTTGATCTTACTTTGATCTCAGCACAGTTTCATTTGAATTCTCTGCATGTCCAGCCTAGGTATATCTGCTCCTGTATACTGCATGTTGTCCCATGTACTCATTAAGCCCTTTCAATCTTGTGAAGATAGATAGCCCGTACTGTAGGAGGACATCTCAAGGGCACGGAGCAGCTCATGAATCCAAAACAAAAGAGAGATGGTGAGGGGATACGGACAGAAGGACACATAAACTGACACAGACAGATTTAAAGGCGCAGTGTGCAATATCGGAATATTTAGTGGCAAGAAGTGGTGAAAGTTTTGGCAAGTCCTTCCTTTTTAATAATTACAAAAGCTACGGTGGTAAATCCAGATGGCATCGTCCTCCACTGCCTCAAGTCTTTCCACAATATCAAGTGATGAGATGAAGAGGTATTTAGTTATCAATTCTTTATTCGTTTTCGCCTTCCAACAGGTGCATTTCCCAAGGACACCAACTACGTATATACAAAAACGCATAGACCATTAAGTATGTCCATTCTGTGCTACTGTAGAATTTATTTTATTTTATTTCAAGCGATTATACACTTATTAAAACATTCTTATGAATATTCTAATCCCTTTCTACCAAGTCTGTTTCTGAAAAATGCATATACATTATACACACTGCACCTTTTAATATGAGGGACATTAGAAGTATGATCCATGGTCTGAGGGACACCCCTTCCAGTGCATGCATTCATCATCCATCTCTCAGACTAATGAAATGATTCAAATATGCATTAAATCCTTTCACATTGGCGCTCCTCAGCCTGTCACATGTTGCAAAGTGTGAAAGATATGACAGGAGGTGAAATATTTCAAAGTCACCGAGAACTGCTGAATGTCTGAAGGGCAATGCTAAATGAAGCCGGAGTGTAACTAAGAGGAGCCTCTTTAAGAAATCTTGCTCCACTCTCCTGCTTTCATTCTCAGCTCATTTATTCTGAGAGCGGACATTAAGGTCCAACCAGACCATTAAAAACCTCTCTGGTAATCAATTCAGTCTTCCCAACATAAAGTGAGACATCCACCGTATGAAAGTGACATCTGCTCACAAAGGATAGATAGTGTTTTTAAATGACGGCTACCCACCATCTTCAAGGGCTGGGAAATTCAGACATTGCTTCTTTTTATATGATCAATCAGATCAGTCTTAGTTTGTTGAGCCATCTGTCAATCCAACATACAAACAAGAGAAAGATCTCAAAACACAGTTCAGAACACAAATCAACTACATAAAAAGCATTGGGCTTTAAAACTAAAAACTCTTCTTCAATGTATAAAGATCTAAAATGAGCAGTTTACTCTGTATAGTGGGATTTGGCTGTCATCTGGCTGTGGGCATGATTCATGAAGGTCTTCTTGGAACTTGCCGAAAGATATTGCTGGAGAATCAAGCTTTTTAGGCAGTGTGCTTCACTTATAATCTGACTCAATGAGTATTGTTAAAGCTCACTATCTTCTGAACAACTGGCAAGTTTTGCCTTATCTGGATGCTTTTTAGTTTATTCTTTTTGTCATGTCGGCAGAGCAGTAAAAAAGGGTTTCTTTTTAGGCTAAAATGCTCAAGATACAGTAGCCATGGCTTTTCTACATTTCCAACCATGAGAGACAGCAATGTTCACATAGATAACTAACCTCAAGGAATCAATTCTATTTTCAGACCTGCAGTATGTTCCCTTTCATATATCTAAGAATCCATGATGCCCAAAGCCTTTGCCTCAGGGGGTCAACCCTTTAAACACAGCAATGACGCACTCACACACAGAAACGCTGTGCCTCATACTCCATTGATATTCTCACTCAATTTTGCTAATCATCCCCATAGCAATATTTATATTGTATTTATTTTATTTCACCTTAATTCAATGCTCACTCAACAGCTTCAAAGAGTTCGATCAGAAGATGCTAATCAGTACAACATACAAGGCTTCGGCAGGTAATATGGCCTGTGCTGCATTTAACGTACAAATTAAACCATCTGGCTGTGGAAATCATGTCCACCATTGTACCCTGTATGCCACTGCAAAATGTCCATCGCTATCTGTACGCAGACTCTCACACTGGTTGTTTTTTGTTTACAAGTGTCTTATTGGGCTGGTCCCTTCATATCTATCTGTTTACATGTCCGCAAACAAATGTAGCTATGGTTTGCTTTCTAGGGATGTGTTACAGATTTTGGTACCCAGAGCTAGAACTGAGTTAGGGAAAAAGGCCTTTAAAGGGGACATATTATGAAAAACCAAACATTGCCGGTGTTTGGGCACACTGTTTAGGTTATTGGCGTCCCTACCAGCACACACAAGCTTCAAAAAGACAAATATGTCAGTTTCTTCTGGGACATTTATTTCGAAAAAGGGGGGATTTGAAGGTTTCTTCCAAAAAACACCGACTGATGACGAAATCGGTCGGTTTTCATTATCATAAATACTCCCACGGGAAAGCTCACCAGAAACTCGGCAGTTGATTGGCAAATCAAGACGCCCCGTTGGTAACCACACACACCTGGCTGAGCCTCCACTCGCTCATGCAACAACAGAGGAGAAGCAAGCTGCAGTGTGAGCTCAACCTCAAGCTACCATCACACCCCAGCCTCGAAGCACACTAGGGCTGAATGGATTTACTTCATTTTTTGTTAGGCTATCTCCAGCAAAGGTTTGCAATCTGTTAGTGTGATCAAAGCCTTTTTACTGGAGTGTGGAGGAGACTGTGCCAGGAAGACTGAGAGACACCATCCGTCCGAAATGTAAGTAGTCCTATTTTAAAAATAATTCAGTCCATTTGTTAGTTCAATGTCTGTAATGTGCTTTATTTTATCCCTCCTATAATAACCAACACCGACTGAAATGAGAGAATGCGGGGTTTAGTCGTTAGCATTAGCGCCCGCTAGCTTTACCGTTAGCTTTATGCTAACGGTTAGAGCTGTGAGTCTTTTGCTGTGACTGTTATTTGGCTCTTTTGTGAGCTCACGTTAGTCCTGCCGTGACAGCCCCTGAGTGAAAAACAGACGGTGAAACTGTAGGGTGTGTTGGAAACTGAAGAGTATTTTTTTAATAGCTTCATCCTGCTACCTGCTAGCTGTCTGATTGTATAGCTCAAGTACACACCGCAATAAGTCTGCGGACAGTGTGTAGTTAGGGTGACCAGATCCCAATTCACCAGATGTGGGACAAAGACTACGTTTGTGCGGGAGAATGCGGGACAAAGTGCCGTTTTTTTTAAGCAAAATAAACCTGTAGTACAAGCAGCAGTAGGCCTATTACATGATCTCCAGTGTAATGTACACATAGACAGGAATACTGTAAGTTGTCTCTGCTGGTGTTTGTTTCCTGTCCATTATATTTCAAAAAGCACACAGTATCACTCAGAACTTGTTGCTTATCGAGCCAGGGCTGTACTGAATTTGTTGTAGCTTTGCCATAACAGATGTATGATGTAGGCCTATACATGTCAGCTGGGCTACATGATGTAACATTGAATGTGCCATGTTTTACAGGTGTCTGAGTGACCTGATGAAGCCGGACGGAGTCACCAAGACCGTCACACTACACGTTCCTTCAGAGGAGGATGTGTTCACTGGGTGGGACAGGTTGTCTTCTTCAGGGCCCAACAACAACTGGACAGTTGAATAAAAGTTATGGCTTTGCTTCTGTTTGATATGTACACTTCATATTTTCATTCCACTGGCTATGAATAAACTGCTTTATTTTTAAGGATGTTTTTGGTCTTTTTAAAATGTAATGATACTGTTTTATCAGAGAAAATCTTCAGCGAGATGAAAATGTGAGTTTCAAGTAATCCTTTACTACAGGTAGCAAACAGTGACAGTAAGCAACACAATACATTTTTTAACGGTAACACTTTATTATGAATGAGTGATCACAATACAAATGATATATTATCTACTAGATATTGAAATGTTGTCAGATAATTTGCAGCTCTGACAAACCTAAAGCATAATTATTTCAACCATACATTTTACAAAAGATAATGCCTTTCCAGTGAATCTTGACATGATTCAGGATACATTCTTTTCAATTATGGTTACTGTACATTTTTACATGTCAACTCAGTATCGGTTCACAACCAAAGCTTTTTCACTCCACTGGGCTGTAGATCATTCCACAGACCTGTAAAGACAAACGTAAAACAGGGTGTATGTTACCAGTTTAGAGAGTTTATGCATAACTACTTAGCTCAAATTATGTTATTGACTGTGACATAATTAAACAGTATTTACCTGAGGATAATGTCAGGGAAATCAGAAATCTTGATGCCATTTTCACAGTTTTCAGCTCAGACTCCTGTCTGAACAGGTTCAGTTGTACATCCTTTAGTTTAGAACTGGTTAGTGTGCCGATATTTGTGGTAGAAATGAAGCTAAACATGTTTACATTGGTCTCCATGCTGCATTGGCCAAAAGTAAACAAAACTGACAGCTGGGCGTGTGCCATGCCCATGTAGGTAGGTATAGAGTAAATGAGCAGGGCGGTGCATGCACGCCCATGTAGATCTGACCAGTCAGAGCAGACTAGTATTCTTGCGAACGGGGGTAAGCTGTCAAAACCTACCTTTTGAGATAGAGGGCAGAAGAGGCTGGAAAAGGCGATGAAGAAATGGGAAATGGTAGAAAACTATTGGGTTTTTTTAACAATAAACCAAGAAAACCTTTTCTAGTAGACCTTGGAAATACACCTTTAAAACCGAGATTTTGCATAATATGTCCCCTTTAAATATGCTGCGCCTTCTGCCTGGAACACTGTGCAAAAGCAGCTAAAGCTGTCAGAGCTAGTCACTTTGGGAGAATGCAAAGGAATCCTTAAGGACAGAGAAGATAGTTCCCTTGGTCAATGCAATTGTTTGTAAAGCTATTTTCTGATAACAGCCGGGTTTATTTATTTCATATGTCACCAATTTATTTATTTCATTTTTAACTGCACTCATTTCAATCTTCATATAGTCTTTTCCATGATCTTGTATTGTACGTTAATTGATGTTGAATGTGAATTGTGGTTGATTGTTCTTATTGTATCATGGTGATGCCTTCTTGGCATGGTCATTCTTGAAAAAGAGATTTTAATCTCAATAATTTTTTTTTTTTAAAGATACTTTTTTGGCTTTTTATGCTTTATTGATAGTGTAGAGACAGAGGTGAAATAAGGCAGAGAGGGGAGTGACATGCAGAGAACGACGGCGGGCTGGAATCGAATCTGGGTCCGCTGCTGGCCGAGGCCCATGGGGGGGACGCCCTACCAACTGAGCTAAGGGCGCCCCCATCACAATGAATTTTTACCTGGTTAAATAAAGGATATTGATTGATTGATCTTGCAGGAATAGGTACAAATTCATCTTTCCACTTCCTCTGTCAAAATCATTAAAAATCTTCCCTCCATCATCTCTATTCAACTCGCGCTTGTTTATCATACTAAGTAATTGTAGCTGACTTTATACAGTATATTGCTGGGTTCATTTGGGTACATAAGTCTTGTATGTCTTTGAGAACTAAGATATTAATACTTGAACATTATCATTTGTATTTCAAATGGTTATTCACAAATGGATGCAGATATTCTAATAGAAAACATTCTTAAAGTAGCATTCCCAACCTTGGATAACTTGCAACTTATTAACTTGTTTACAACTTGCCTCTGCTTTATGCTGAATCGCCCTCATTTATTTTCTAACGCTTGTCATCCGTTTATTCCACATCATTAAAGCTTCTGATCAGTTATGTACAGTATTGCACATCGTACATGATGTTCCCTTTTTGATGAGTGAGTTGCACTTTCTGACCTCCAGCGGGTGTGAAAACATGTACTGTGTGTGTGTGTGTGTTGTGTGTGTGTGTGTGTGTGTGTGTGTGTGTGTGTGTATACAAAGTACATACATTATGTTGTATGGCCCCACACACACACACACACACACACACACACACACACACACACACACACACACACACACACACACACACACACACACACACACACACACACACACAATTACAAATTGTAAGAAGGTTTTTTTTCTGTCTTTATTTTTCTGTCACACATTTCTTCCCTCTATCTGCTGCCCCCCTTCTTCAATCCCCCCCTCCATCTCTACATGTTTTTTCAGTCATCTTTGAAATGAGGACAGGAAGGCTACTGTATCGGGTGTCGGGATGCACCAGTGAGCTCTATAGTAAATGTATTAGCAGCTCCCATGTTGGCCGGCAGCAACTGTGATTGCTTGAGCACTTTTTTCATGGTGAGATGTCAAATGTGTCATGCTTGATGAAAAATAATTTGTACTAAGTTTCCTGTCCACTCTCTGTTCCTGTTAACAGCTGTGTGTGTGTGTGTGTGTGTGTGTGTGTGTGTGTGTGTGTGTGTGTCTGTCTGTGTCTGTCTGTGCCTGAGTGTGTGTGTGCACTTGAGTTACGCCATCTGCATTGATATTCATGCATCAAAGCACTTGTGAAAAATATTCTCATTTCTCACATATTCATTCACATGTGTGTGAGTGTGTGGATATGACTGTGGGCGTTTTGATTGATGTCTGTAAATGCACATGTATCAGTGTCACTGTGTGTGTGTGTGTGTGTGTGTGTGTGTGTGTGTGTGTGTGTGAGTGAGTTCTCATCCATTCAGCGCCACACTCATGGTTGAAATTTCAGAACCATTAAGACCCACTCTCTCATATTCAAATGTGTGACGGGCAGCTCTCCTCCTCTGCTGTCTGTAATGAGCCGTGGACACTCAACAAACCATTATATGTTCTCTAACACAGAGCCTGAGAGATGAATACATTTAGCCCCGTGTGTCCTCTCTCTGTAAGTTTTAAAGGGAGAAAGCAATCAGTTATGAACGCATGAGTCACATGAACTCTCATTAACTCCCGCAGATAGCAGGGCTGAAACTCAACTTTAATCACTGTGTCGGTGATCCCCAAAGCCATTCTGCTTTGTGGCGGACAACAGCTGAGCTCGTCTACATTTGAAATGGCAGCACAGCTTTATGTCATGGACTGCCTCCCAGATTTGAGAGTATTTTTAAATAAGCTGTAGGTCTAGCCCATATCCCTACTGTACAATACAATGGAGCCTTCTTTTGAGGGCCATAGTTATCGATGCTGTAATCGACTGCATCCGAATGATTTCTCTTTTTTTTGTCAAAATCAGTGAATATTTCCCCATGATCCGCTGCTTGTCCTTATTGAGAGTGACTTGAACAATATCCAGGCTTTACTTACAGGAAAAACACAGCCAAGACTCTATAAACGGGCCCTCTCTGTTTGTTTTTACATACCAGATTACAGAGCCTAGGCCGTGTATAAACGCAATATTTTTTTTAACAAAATACACCCCATGGGGCGCCCTTAGCTCAGTTGGTAGATACAATACAGTGTAATAAAACTACTAAAAATGACTGAAAACTAAAATGACATACTAAGAAATCGGATCGTTAGAAGCATGACAAAGGCTAGAATGTAATATGTTGAACAATAAGTGATAAATGGTAAGGCTAATCCTGTTATAAAATGCTGTGGCAGGTGCAACAAAATACACACACACACACACACACACACACACACACACACACACACACACACACACACACACACACACACACACACACACTAAGGGTTAGTTAGTTCAGTGGTTCCCAACCTTTTTTCCCTGAGGACCCCCGTGCCAGGGTCCAAGACAAGCAAGGCCCCCCCAACCCTAACTCCGACCCACTTACACACAATAAAAGAATAGAGTGATTAATAACTTTTATTTGCAAAAAAATAAACAGGTACTGATCTACACAGAGCTCCGTGGCTCTGTGTAAATCAGTACCTGCTTTTTCAAAAGCTTTTCTGATGTCCGTGGATCTTCTGGATTGTGCCAATTGCTTCTTTCTCTCAAAATATTCTCGACTTTCACCAATAGTCTCGGGGTGTTTGGTCTCCTGGTGTCGTTTCAGTTTGCATGGTTTCAAGCTTTGATTAGCTAGCTTCTCGCCACAAATGACACATTCTGGCCGAAAACTGTCCTGTCCTTCCATAAAACCAAAATCGATGTATCTCTCGAGATATTGCTTTGTTTTCATCTTTGGTACAGATGAACCATCTGTACATTTACGTTTCACAGACATTTTTTTTTCTGTGTAAAGTGAGGCTGACCGCAGCGAAACAATCAGCATTGCCCGCCACCCACAAGCCGACCGGAAGGTTGCTTACGCAAGTTCAGAGGTCATATAATAATGAATTTAAATGTGGACCAATAATATGTTTTAATTAGCATTACACATCATTTTGATTATCCAATTGGATGTTATTGGGGTTTTATAAATTTAATGTTTGGGCGACTGTGGCTCAGTTGGTTGAGCGGGTCGGCCGATGATCAAAGGGTTGGAGGTTCGATCCCCGCCCTGCCACCTGTGTCATAGTTGTTGTGTCCTTGGGCAAGACACTTCACCCACCTTGCCTCGTGTGAATGTCGATAGTTAGCCTGCTATCGGTGTATGAATGTGTGTGTGAATGGTAACGTGTAAATGGGAACAGGTCACCCTTGCAAAAGAGTCTTCGGACTCAATGGGATATACCTGTATAAATAAAGGTTAAAAAAAAAAAAAAAATTGCAATTTTTTATTTTTTTTTCACAAGTCACAACCTCAGCACAGACAAACTTGTGCGCCCCCCTTGCGATCTCTGGCGCCCCCTGCTGGGGGGCGCGGACCCCAGGATGGGAACCACTGAGTTAGTTAATCCCCCCATTTTCTCTTGGGTCTGCCTCAGGGACTCCTCGTTGGACAAACCACAGGGAGTATCTCCACAGGGAGGCAGCCATGTTGCTTTATATTGTTCACAACATGATGAGTTCATCGGGTGCATTTAATAAAGCTGACATCCTGTGTGATCACAGACGAGTTATGATTATTGTATTTCTCCTTGAAAATGTGTGTGTCAAACTCAAGCTTAATATCGGTTATACATAGGCTATCTCACCAAAATGTTGCAGCAAAGTTTGGTGCAACACAAAACAGATTAGCTAAAGTTTGGAAGGGTTGACTACCACCTAATCCAGTGCAGATATCTACAAAAGACGATTGCATATGATTTGCACAAGAAAAAAAAAGAGTGTACATTCAGACTGTCAGTTTCTGTACCAGGATAAGAGAAAACACTGAAGGGGATTTTTTTCACTTTCAAGACTCAGGCACTTCCTGGCTTAGTACAGCAGCAAAGTTCAGCTCAGTTCACTGTTTTAGCGCATCTCAATAATAGCAGCGTATTAATGTTTTAGCAAACTTACATGACTTCTGATCTCAACCCAGCCCTGTATAATTCAGGTATCACGCAACACTTGACAATGAGCTGAAGCGAGCTGAAGCCATGCTGGAGCAAAGCACTAACTATTTTTGTCAAAATGGAAGTGTTTGTGATGTGTTGACGTAATGAATATCTTAAACGGGCAATACAAGGAAAATTAGGTGCAATCAAAGTGACACATGGAAGTTGGTGTCCCTGTGAAACAGCCATGTGGTTAGTTAACTGCTAACACGATAGCCAGCTGGGAATGCATTAGCACCAGTCAGTCAAACTGTCAGTTACCAACTTTAGAAAGTTTATTGAATTAAGTTTTGGTTGCAGAGCTGTACTAAAAAAAAATCTATAGAGCAAAATATAATGATGTTTATTTTCCAGATATCTGTATCATATCATCTGCTCAAAAAATTAACGTTTTGAAGAAATAATTAAATTTTTGAATGGGTTGTGAACTACAACCTAGTTGCTAGTTGCCGCCAATAAATGGGTTTTGTATTGTATTTGATTTAAAGTATTGAATTAAATAGTTTTGGCTTAAATTTGTTCGCCCAATTATCAATGCAATGTGATGTACCGAGACTACGATCGTACACAGCGACTTGTAGTTAAGCTCTGTTTTTACATTTTCATTGAACAATGGAATATTACTATATATTGCATTTATGCATTGTATCACAATGTATCGTGATATATCATACATTAACCCATGTATCTTGATGCGTATCTTATTGTGAAGTCCTTGCCAATACCCAGCCCTAGAACAATCTTTAGTGACACAACTTTTCATTTTAACTTTTTTATTTTTCTTCTAAACTCGGATGAGATCACTTTAGCTTGGTTCATCTCAGTTCAGGCTCATGGCTGTGTTGTTGATTTGATCACGTTTGGCTGAAAGGACATTCAAAAAGAGATGTTTACAGGGCAGGCTTTTGAAAATATGAAGATAGTATAGAAAAAAAAGCACAATATGTAGTTGAAGGATTTCTTTGTTTGTGAATGTAGCTTTCTATTTATGTTGCTTCACTGCCATGAGTCAGGGGCTGGAGACAGACAGACACACACAACCACGCTTCTTTGCTTTTGACGAGAATATATCAAAATAGCTTATTTTGTGTATCGCTCCCCGTTTTCTGACAAATGACTGTGCAGAGAAGCATTTATAATTTATATAATGTATTATTTAATACTCAGTATTGTGAAAACTGAAAGACATTATTTCCAGTTTTCAGATTAAGCCTTGAGACTTTACTTTTATTTGACCTGAAATGACTTGTTTTAAAGGCCCAGGGCTTTCATTTGACTTTTCCCTAGAGACCTGTGATTTGTTGTCAAGGACTTGTGAATATGCTTGAAACAGATTGGGGCTAAAATCCAAAAAGCCTTCTATACTTTGCCAATATTACTCTGTTACAAAAATTGAATTGTACCGACGTGGCATTATGTTTGATTGATAGGCATTTCTATCCCACCAATCTGTTCATTTTTGTATTTTTCTAAATTTCAGGACAATGCACATTGATGAACATGTACAGCAGTACACCTACGTACATGTACTACGTCACTTACAGTATGTGCTGTGGACGTACACTACAAACACATCTTTACACAGGGCACATCCATATATCTATACGGTTGTGAAATAATTAACATTAGATGACGATCAGTAGATTTGTTCCATAGAACTTAATGTTAAAATAGATTTCCTGCTGATTATAAAAGCAGCTCCTGCTATTAACAGCGACATCATTCAATCAATGCCATGATCAAACCCCCATTAATCTCTGTCTTGAAGAGGATAGAGGTGAAATTAATGAGGCTGAGATGTGGAACACAGAGTGGGCCATGCAGTGGACGTCGAGAGAGAAGAGATTCATGAGAGTTGCCTTTGAAGTGCCGTAAATGCATTAACGTCCTCTGGTTTTCGACCAGGAGCTAATTGAGTGCCGGTTTGCAGAAGGTTTAACTTTCAGCTGAGGCTTTTAAGTTAATTGATTTTTTCCCCCCTTTAATAATAACAGGATTTCTGCACGGGTTAGAGCCTCCCACTATTAAAAGGCTTAATCCTTAATCCAAATGTAAACAACACGCATTTATCTTCAACAGAGCAGGGAATGTATTTTTAAGATAGGATGGGTTTGAGAAAGATGATCATGGATCATGAGGAGATGGAACAGGAGGGGAATTTATCAATAAAGATTGCGCATGGGAGTTTAAATACATAAATGGGAGACTAACTGATCTTCTGTCCATATCTCCAACACATACACACGCACAATGATTGGTGAAATTCTAGCATATTTGCCGCAGTTTAAAAAAATTTGCATCCACTAAAATGTTGAGTATTTAAAAGGGAACCTATTATACCTGGTGCTAACAGTTTATGGTACTTTTGGTAGAAAACACAACTAAAATGTCACGTAAATTTGCCCATGTCTTTTCTGACCTAGAAGTCACGACTTGAAAACACGAATGGTCTTCAAAAACTGACCAAACAAGAAAAAAACATATTATCCGATGGGGCTACTGCAGCCATGCAGCAGGACACACAAGACAAACCCAATCCCCATGGGAACATTTTCCAACAAAGATCCATGGCATGGACCCCTGAAATATAACCTGCTGCTAATCTTGCTATCACCCCCTTGATTCTAATTCATCATCGGGGAGCAGCTATGATGATTAGCTTGTGGGAGCGGGAGCCCATGCACTGCCTTATGTCCCGATAACACTGCTGAGATATTCACAGGGCGCTGGCTGCTTTGGCCTTATCTCAGTCAGCCCCGAGGCGCTGTGACACACGGCCTCGCTTCTCTCTAACCAAGAACGCAGCCGACACAGAAAGCCTTGAGAGCATGATTTAAAATGCAGCAGATGGTGCACAGTGAAGCAACAGCAGCTGAGTGGAGGTGGAGGCGGAGGTGGAGAGGTGGAGGGAGGTTCACTGCAGGATGGATGTCTTAAGTCACTGCCCACAAGGATTCCCAGCAACCCATTCAACTCACCATTTTACTCTCTATTTTCTTTCTTTCTTGTGAACTGCTGTCCTGCTGCACAAAATGACAAATCCTTGGAGGGTGGGATACTGTTGTTGCCAGCCAAAAATACACCAATATGTATTTAAATCGTCTTAAATCTGAGGTTTACCATAAATAGTAAATAGTAGGCACCATAAATAGTTTGGAAACAATGTGGAAAACAGTGGGAAAGTATTGCATTGATGCACTGTACGTTTCATGTGTTAGTTTGACTATTGTCCTGTCAGGGTAGTGGCAGGCAAGCAGGCAAGCAGGACCCAAATACAGATGGTTAAAGTAAATGATAATTTATTTAGCTCCCAAAAATGCTACAACTCAAAAAGGCAAAAAAAACACAGAGAACACGGAGAACACCGAGAACACCAGTAACACCAATAACACACAAGAGACAAGACTCACCAAACAACCATAATGCACAGACAAGGAACAATGAAACACAAGGATTTATATAGACACACAAGACAAGGTAGGTAACAAGGAACAGGTGGAACACATCAGGGCGGGGCCAGTAATCACACAGGAGGGAAACTTGACAGGACATGGGGAGAAACAAGACAGACATACCAAAATAAAACAGGAAACATAGGGAACCACACAAACAAGACAAGAACAAACAGGACATGACAGGTCTGCCGCATTGTTGCACTTTTTTGCTTATATGCCAACTTTTTCAGGTCAGACTAGCGTCTAGACATTAACGTGATATTTTGACTGATTTTGATATTTTCTGCACACTGACATGCGAGCTCTCTTACTCTTACTGTAACAATTTTACGTGCACTTTTAGTCATATTTTTCCTCCAACAATTTTCCTCTTTAGATGTATTTTTTATACCCTGAGCTCCTAGCTCTTTGGCTAAGCAAAATGGTTTCTGTGTTCAAGAATTTTATACTTTCAGAACTGCAAACACACACTTGGTGCTATCATCGGTTGCCAGCCAATCAGAAGAGAGAATTCTCAGCGGCAGTGTTTTATTAGATGTATAAATGTTTTTTTAATCAAAAAAATGTCAGTTAGCATACTGATAAACTCTAGCCTGGTGCTACCAGACCATCATACTTAATTTCATTTGTACAGAAGGTCTGGAACTGCTCTATTTCGCAAACATTCACTCACTTGGAGGCGGGTGTCTGTTGAAGTTTAAAACTGTTGGATCTGCCCAGTGCAACTCTGGATCAGCCAACCAATCGCATAAAGTTTGGTTGTGACGTATGTCATGAGCCGGCTTCTGACGGTGCGTTCCAGTTGTACAGGGAACTCGGATATTTCCGACTTCACTACATATTGTAGTCTATGGATCTACCGGTACCTGGCAACGGTAACTTGCTAGAGCCTAACGTTTAGTTATTTGCATGAGAAAGGTTGTAGGCGTCCATACTTTCCCGAGCAGATACACTGGAACACAGACAGGTCGGAACTCAGGTTCCGAGTATAAAGGAACGCAGCATTCAACTGAAACTGGAGCGCGACTTTGACGTCATCGTTCTCAGCCACTCGCTGTTTGGACACTCAGAAATCTGTTCGAGCTGCGGATCCCACTAATACACCCCAGCCCCAGACTGACTACTGAAGGGAAAATTAAATTTGGGTGGAAGTAGGTTGGGGGGCAGAGCCAGGCTAGATAAACTCAGCTATCTGTAATGATTGTTTGATCTTTGCCAGCTTAGCAGCCGTGGTAAACATGGTGCCTATCTGTGTGTATTGTGTGCTTGTGTGTGTGTGTGTGTGTGAGCCATACTGAGATCGTTAAAAATGTATTCACTGGAACCATGAGGAGATGGTTTAAAGCTAATCTAAAGGTCTTCCTCCAACACCGGAGATACACAGTGGGAGCAAAATGGAGATCCTGCTGTCACACACACACACACACACACACACCTTAATCCCAGAGGAAGTGAGGTGAGAGCATTTAAATATGTGTCGTGTGGAGTTATTGGAACGGTAACCTTTCCTTCTGTTATTTATCCAGCTCAGGGGCCTCATTTATCAAACTTTGCGTAGGATTTGCGTTAGAAGGTTGCTTTCGTAGGATTTAGGGCAGTGCGTGCGAAAGATATTTTCCGATTTATGAAGCAGTGCGCACGCACGTCCTACGCCTGTGTCCCTTCGTAAATCACAATCAATACTAAATGTGGCGCAGCTTTGAAGGCTTAATTTCACGCCCATAATTGCCTATAAATAGTCATAGGAACGCCCTAAATGAATATTCATTCATGAAATCATGGCGGAGAAAAGACGAAGAAGCGAAATTTTACACAGTGCGAGGTGGAGGCGCTAATCACTGAAGTGGAAAAAAAAATATATTATTTGGTAGCCACGGTAGTGGAATTACAAACGCAAAAAGGCCAGAGAGTGGCAATGGTGGCGGACGCTGTCAATGCCTCGGCGTCCGAGGGTCGGACAGTGTCCGAAATAAAAAAAGTGGTCGGACCTGAAAGTTGATCCAAAAGCGCCTGGCCTCATCCCGGAGCTGACGGCCACGGGAGGGGAACGGGAACACCGGGCTGACCCCCAATGATGAGAGGATGGCCAGCATTATAGGGGAATCCCTACTGTGCGCGTGGTCTCTGAGGGGAAGGTGACACTGATGCGTGTGGGCCACCTGATTACTCGAGTAAGTAATTAGTATTTGATTTTTTTAAAATGAGTAGAAAGAGACATGGAATTTTAATTATTTTTTTTATTATTCCCCCCCCCCCAAAAAAAAACAGCTGCCACGTGTTCCAGCGGGGCCGGGGTTGCCGCGTCCAGCGGCGGCGTTCGACCGCGTGCCTCGACCAGCGGGGCTGGGGTGCTGCATCCAGCGGCAGCGGTGCTCGACCAGCCGTTCCTCCACCAGCGGCGGAGGGTGCCTCCACCAGCGGCGGTGGGTGCCTCCACCAGCGGCGGTGGGTGCCTCCACCAGCGGCGGAGTGGGTCCTCCACCAGCGGCGGTGTGGGTGCCTCCACCAGCGGCGGTGTGGGTGCCTCCACCAGCGGCGGAGTGGGTGCCTCCACCAGCGGAACCGGGGCCAGCAACCGAGTCCTCACGGACAGTGTCCTCAGCTGCAGCGGAGACCGTTGCAGCTGTGAGAGATGTTGCGAGGGAGCTGCAGGGCATCAGGGATGTATTGTCAGCCATAAACCAAACGATGCAACAATTTCTTAACAAATAAAATAAAATAAATGCTACAATACCTTGTTTGTTTTACATGCGACCATCACAGCCAAACGCTGGCACAGCGGCCACATTTGGCTCAAAAGCCTGGGGGTATGGGTCGGGGTCAGGGCAACCCCACCATCTCGTCAGGAGGGAGACACACCTCTTTGTTGTGCAAATTGTGCAAGACTGCACAGGCCCGAACTATCCTGCACACCTTAACGGGGTTGTAGGATAGCTCCCTCCTGACGCATCGAGGCAACGCCACCTGCCCTTGAGGAGCCGATCGTGCGTTCTATAATAGCCCGCTTTGGCTGTGGCGCACGTTGTACCGCCTTTCGTCCTCAGTTTGAGGGTTTTGGAAAGGGGTCAGCAGCCACTGTGTGAGGGGATAGCCACTGTCTCCTGCAACGTTAGGAAAGGTTACACACTGAAGTATACCAAAATGTAGTTTTTTTACACATACATTAATCAGGCTTACCTAGAAGCCAGCCATCACACACAGCCCCCGCTTCAAGTCTCTGTCCAACACTGCTATGTCGCAGAATGAATGAATCATGGGTTGACCCAGGCCACCGAGCCACTACATTTGTAATCATCATGTCCCATCACAAATGATTTGGACATTCATTGAATGAAAATGCTTTCTATTGACAAAAACATTTTCATCCACACTTGGCCCTTATAGCAACATGCGTGCAGTCAATAGCACCGATTACATTTGGGAAACCGGACATTGCTGCAAATTGCGCTTTTTTATTTGCCTGTTCACCCACCGTTAAGGAAATTGAATATACAGATGTGTCAAACCTATAATTCCTCCTAACACGTCTGGCATAACACGGCTGAGGGTTGGCTGCGAAATACCCACCTGTCGGCCAGTTCCCTCTGAAAAGTGCCGGTTGCGAAATCCTAAGGTCGAGAGCACTTGAACGGGACTGGCACGGCTTGCTCCGCCGTTCCTCTGTAGAGCCGGGCCCAACGCCGCACAGAGGTTCAGGAGGACTGCTCTTGGCAGTCGGTAGCGGCTCTGAGCCATTGATCGTTTCTGGAAAAGGTGTCATGGTCGTGGAAGACCCTCTCCCTCCGGATCCTTCTTTGTGCCGATCTTCCGTAATGCTAAATAAGCCTTTCGTAATTGCGCTGGAATTGCAGCCTTTATACCCATCCAGCTAATTGCATCAAAACAGATACAGGTGTGGACCTAATGATGGACTTAATTGTTGACAAATTTTCCGAGCAACACACCGGGATGATGATTATAATAAAAATAATACTTTGCGTTGTCAAAACATTTATTTATTTATTTTTATTTCAGCAAGACTTACGCGTTGGACCTGCTTAAAAACAAAACCATTAAAAACAGGCTTCGGTAAAAAGAAATGTAAAACATCATATTAAAACTCTGCGCCCTATTTCAGAAGGAGTCAAAAACAGCATCACACATTGTTTGCCCTGTTCATTTTTTATTCATGAGAAAAACATCCATAAAGTGAAAATAGTTGAATGAACGAAAAATACAAATACATAGATTTACACTATTTTACAATTTGGAAAATAATATTCTTCTGGGGATATGGCGACGGAAAACGTTAGTTTGGTGCTCAGTTCGATCTTCAGAAACGCTAAAAGGCGGTTATCTTTAATTATTTCTGAATATAGGTTTTAAAGTAGATCTGTTTTAAATGTGCACTATATTGTCCGTTTGTAGGCTATTAAATATTAGAATCAGTTTTTTTGTATCACTCCTGGAAAATCGGTCGAGGCATATTAATTGTAAGAATGGCTTATCCGTTTTGCAAAGGAACTCGATGTATGACATGCATGCTGGCTTAATACGATTAATTTTACACGACACTCGTTCCGACTTCATTCATCTGCCGACTGGAGTCGCCAGTTCTCCTCCACTTTTGCGACGCTGGGTTATATGTGCGTGGAACACCCACTTCTTCCCGTCAAGTATACTTTTGATAAACGCAAATGTTGCTTAGTGAGCCACGACGCATTTGTGCGACGCACGTGATAAATGAGGCCCCAGAACCTCTCTCACTGCAGCCAGTAAAGTTGTCTGTTGGTTGGAACACAGGTAAACATACAGTATGTTGGCGGACTGTGAAGCAACCATGTATTTTGAATGGCTGCCTTTATTGAGCGCTTTCATCCAAAGCACTTTACAAATCCATCCATTAAACCCAACTCAAACTTTATCAATAAACTTTAAACAGCTTTCTTGTGACCTTGTAGTCATATCCATTTCCACATAGAGAAATGACATTTTGACCAATAAATGTCTTAATGGCTTGGTTCTGCGTTGTCTGTTAAGGTTAGCGGGTGGCAGGCAGGCAGGCAGGACCCAAACCCAGACAGTTTCAGGCAAAGGATCATTTGTTCTCTCCAAAATTACAAAAAACAACTCCAAAAAGCAAAAACCACAGGGACCACAGGTAACACGGCAGCCGGTACTCACCAAAAACCATAATGCAAAGATAAAAAAACAAACAAAGGACCGACAAGGGGTGTATATGCCAGACACAACGAGGAACAGGTGGAACACATTAGGGCGGGGCCAGTAATCACACAGGAGGGAAACTTGACAGGACATGGGGAAAAACAAGACAGACATACCAAAATAAAACAGGAAACACAGGGAAACCATCAAAACAAGATAAGACACAGACAGACCATGACATTATCTCCAAAAACTTGCCTTCCGGTTTAAATGGCATGCGCTTTGAATATGTAATCAGATATGAGATGCATGGACACAAGCACGTACGCATGCAGACACACGTGTGTGTGTGTGTGTGTGTGTATGTGTGTGTGTGTGTGTCGGTGAACACTGTGTTTGCATGAATAAGCAGCAGATGGGACCACTTACATATCACCCCATTTAAAGGGATTTGAAATACTACATGTGATTTTAACCTGTATTTTGGTTACTTTCACCTGCACTTTGCACTGCCATTGAGGGTCTCTGCTGCTGTTGAGAAAGGGCCGAGTGTTCCTCCTACAGATTATTAATTTACTATATACTATATATATAAGGGCTCTGGAGATATCGCACCTCCTTCGAGCTCAAAAACCCTCTCATCTCATTATTAAAGAGTAATTCCACCAGAGCCACAATGCCTTGGTTTTAATTGTATATTATAAACGTGTCAGCTGGGTGTGAAATCCTACAGAGAGAGAGAGAGCTGGGCCGCTGCGATAGCTTGGAGCTATAGCGCTGTGTCGGGCGTGCAGGGGAGAGCTGGTTGGCCGTGATGCATTACCCCAACACAAAGACACCATTCAGTACCATGGGGCAGGGGAATTGA